>AVPN01001987.1:0-16801 GCA_000695325.1 Pleurobrachia bachei | reverse complement strand
CCCCCCCCATACTTACTTTCACTACTTGTGAGTTGTGTCCTTGTATCTCAAAAGACTGCCCTCTCCGAACCGCGGGGTCGAATGATGTGTGTGTAACAGTCATGCCAACACGTGTCCTATGTGGTGGACAACTAGTTTATATTACATGTGTGACATCCAATACCCAGACATTTGATGGGTACTGCAGAACACGGTGCGTGTGTGTCGACCATGTGTCACAAAACACGCAATTATATGTCTCCTTAGACAGTGTGCACTGATAAAACAAACAAGTAGCATCACACGTTTATCAGCTCATGTTCAGTAGAACCAGACGGGGGACCGGGGAGGGGGTAGACAGGTGTTGCTTTACGACATCTAACTTGCCCCCTACTATATTACAGGTGTCCGGATGTTGTACGAAGGATACCACATGGACGCTGATGAAGGTCAGGAAGAACTGGAACAGGTTCAGATGGAGCTGAAGAAGAAGGAGGAAGAGGGAAATACTGACCCCTGATTGGCTGATAACCAGTCACGTGACCTAAATAACGAGTTCTGATTGGTTGTTTGCTTGAATTTCGGTTGGTTCCTGGTACTCGGTCTACTAGTCACCCACCGGGGCGCTAAAACACCAAATACTGGAAAGCTGAGAGCATACAGAGAATTGCAAGAAAGGGGTGACAGGCTGCACTTATTATCTCCCCTGACATCCACCCCTCCACCCTAACAGCCCATGTATAACTTCAGATCGATAACCAAAAATCCGTATCCGATCTGGAATCAGGGGGTGAGACAAGCTCAGATCCGGCATCCTCCATGATCCAATCCCTCCTAAAAGCAGTATTCTCTCCCATATTTCTAACAGCATTTACGATGACTTTCCTAGCTGAATGGGGTGATAGATCACAAATCACCACTATTATCCTTTCATCGAGAGAGGTAATCAACTATTATTAACAATGAATCAATTAATTAGTTACTGTAATAATCCGCTCTCATGGTTCTTACCCTCCTTTACGGAAGGAGTATGGATTGGGTATCACTTTTGACCCCTCTTCCGTTACTATCACTAATACTATTAATAAAAGGGAGGTTTAGTACATAACTACCAATGATTGTATTATTTCCACATTATGTGAGTCTAACATCCCGTTCCCACTAGGACCCTTGGGGAGTATGTTTTGGAGGGATTCTCGGCCACAGTCTGTGTACTGCGATGGCTGTAATAGGAGGTAGAATGATCGCCCAAAAAATTAGTGTTAGAACTGGTAAGAGTTATTGTTTGTTATTTGAATTGCTGAATTAAATGACGTTCTGATCTATTCTTTGGTTGTACAGTCGGACCCCGGTTTAGTGGCAACCCGATTGAATGATAGGATAATCTTCCCCCAATTCAAGGATGCCACGAAATCGGGGTCCGACTGTTCGTGTATTCAGATCAGATCCATATGCATATTATATTGGGAAGCCGGGTGCGGCAGTACGATCACGGATCAGAACTTCTATCCAATTCTCTATTTAACAATAATTCCTAATCCGCATTTTCCCTTTTTCAGTCACGTTAATAGGAGGGTGTGTATTCCTTCTTTTCGCCGTGTCATCAATCTACTCTGGCCCTGACGGGGAGGAATAAAACTAGAGTAGTTGCATGCTAACATATCGGGGTGATCTTTGTTTTGTTCAAACTCGGGGAAGGAGGGTTGAACAAGGCAAGAAGATCTAAAGGGTGCGGGCATTATAAGTAGTGTGAAATGTTGGAGCTCAACGTGTGGATAATTTGAGTTTGACATTGGAGACACTATACATTGACATGGTTTTAATAGGGACAGGAACTTTTTGTTATTTGTCAGACAGTTCATACCTCTACATTTCCATGAATACTCCAAGCCTGTATGGCGGCGCCATACTCCATTTGATTCTCAAATGGATTCACAGATGGGGTCGGCGGCGCCAGACAGTCCAAGCTAGAGCTGGAGAGTTCTCTCTCCGACAGGAAGAATAGTTTATTTTTCCAGTATGAGTAATATTTATTCGTGTGTGGCGTGTGCTAAGGAGTAAGGAACCAGCTTCAAAATTGGAACCATTCTAGTGGAAACTGGTGTCCAGGTTCCAATTTTGTAACTGGAGCGTACAGCTGTTTCATTTTACGTTGGGAAAGATAGCATTATTTATTTATTTTAATTTGTTATAACATCAGCTGTACCATACACAGCTTATAGATAATCGTTTAGCAGTGCTAGTGGGGATCTGATCAACACTGCATTTGTGAGGGTAATAAATCATGGAGTTCACGAAAAGGGTGTCGAGGTAGGCAAATATTTGACGGATTACAAGTCCCATTTTGTTCACCAAACCACAGTGCATAATATTGTTGTGTTTCTATCGCGTAATTGAAGATTGAGATTAAATAATCGTGAAAATGGTAATCTTATTATGTCCGTCAGTCCAATGCAAAGAATCATCATCATCCGATCGGAGTGTAGTCGCGCGCTACGTACAGGGGATTGCGCCCAACGCAAGCGCGGAGTTTAATTTTCTACGACGCTTATCTACGCGCCGCACGCGCTTAGTCTTAGCGCGCAAGTTTATTTTGAAACAAAATGCAACGCGACCAGAAGTTTCAAAATCGAAAACTTTATTTCTTCAGTTCACCGTTTTGAAAAGCACAGCGTTTGCCAATTCATTGTTCAAACTTCAAAATTAGAACATTTTGATGTTGTACCACTTTGTAGGTTCACTCTGTGACCGATCGTGGTATGCTGTGTCGAATTGCTGTTTCTTCAAAAACAGAAACTCGGGAAAATTATCAATCATGGGTGACTTCTGTCAGCACTCAGCTGTCTGGTAACTGGCTGAAAAGTGCTTCAGTCGGACCCCGATATACCGGGCACCTCGATTTACCCGGCAAAACCCTTTCCCCTGAAGACCCCACCTCCCAGTAACGTGGAGTCCAACTGTACTTAATTCCGCACTGCTTATGTAGACTGTTTTGTGTTAACGAATCTTTCCTAAATTTAGGGATGCGGGCAGTAGTCAAAGAGGGATGGCTCTTCAAAAGAGGTATACCACGGGGCTGCTTGTAGTGGAGAAACACCGCGTATAGACTATGCACATTTTTTAACCCAGATCAGTTAGATACGTCAGCGCACGGTGTTTCGTAAAACGTTTCAGTATACAATCACCACATAGTACAGTAACCAAATTCCAGCATTTTACCCACAATTTGTTTACAGGAGAATATATTAAGAACTACCGTCCCCGGTACTTTATACTGTCTGATGACGGGGAATTTACGGGTTATAAACAGAAACCTAGTTCGGCTTTGGAAGAAAATTGTGAAAACAGATTCTCTATAAAAGGTTAGTGTGGGAAACACCGATGTCAGGATAACTTAATTGGATAGTGTCGCTTTTTCAAGTTAAATTCGCCACCAATCCTATAACATAAATTTAATTTCCGTTCAGAATGTAAGATCTCGATCCCCGATGATACCCCCGGAAATAAAAAATACCACAAGTTCATTGTCAGGTTTGTAAAATTGCCAGAAGCTGTTCCATTATATATATAGAGTTGTGTTTTGAGCAGGAACCGACCGAATCAGGAAATACCGGCTTCTAATTGGCTGATAACCGGTCACGTGACTTAAATAACGAGTTCTGATTGGTTGTTCACTTGTTTCGGTCGGTTCCTAGCCTGACATAGAGTTGTGTTTTGAGTCAACATTAAGGAAGTGAAGTGAGTTTCATGACACTGTTTTATCTCAGATGTCTGCAATACGAAACTTTTGTTACACGAACATTCAGCTCGGAGACAGAGGTCGAGAGAGATGAGTGGGTTGAGGTGAGTTGATAAAATTTCCTTTCAATTTCAAATCCATCTCCGACCTCCGTGCCATGAAAATACAATTCATTACCAGTTTTGCACTGATAGCTCAAATCATGTGCTCTGATTGGCTGAAATTCCGAGCACATGAAATTTCAGCCAATCAGAGCGAAGGATTTGAGCCGGGCATGCGCTGCAGAGCGTGGGAAAACCGTAAGCGCTTCCACTATCACAATTTCATCTTATAGATCTTGAACAAGACAATGACAAGCTTGAGAGAAGCGGAAGTTTTGAAGATAGAAAGTTTGGAGCGGAGTTTGGAGCAGAGTGACGAGGCAAAAAAGAGCTCTTTCCTGGAGAAGAGTTTGGGAGTTGGGGGTGAAGGGGAGTTGAAAAAATCTTTGGAGGACTTTGAGATGTTGAAAGTGCTGGGAAAGGGAACCTTTGGAAAGGTAAGATGGTGATAAATTTGCCACCAAATAACGTGAAAGGTTCGTTGTTTTGTTAACACCCTGTATCAGTATGTTTGTGACTTGTGTGTTTTGTGTATTTACTGTGAATTTTGTATGAACGGTATGTTATTATTCCACTCTGCTGTCTGTGTACATACAAGAATAATAACTCTCTTCTGGCACGGGAGAGCGATTTGCTGTGTAACAACAATAATTACATCGGACCGCTGCCTGCTGGCTTACAAATACAGAGATAAATACAGAGACATGGAACAAACGACAGAGGGAGATAGAGAGAGAGAGAGACATAGGTCATAGACATAGGCAAAGACAAATACAGAGATATAGATAGAAATTTAAACGACTTAGACACAGAGAGGTATAGAGAGACATAGGCACGGATATCAGGTAGAGAGAGAAAAAGTTAAACGACACAGAGATACGCAGAGATACATACATTATAGCAAGGCATGACTGGTAAATTGGACTGTGTACCAGCGGCCTGTATAAAGGTATCACGGTAGATAGATATTCCATATTACCGAACAGTTACTTATGGCCCATAAGTTATGGGAGAGTATTGTTATGTTCTAACCGAAACAGGGTCTAACTGCGCAAGTGGAGAGTATTTTGTAATCACTAATCGATTAAGTCCTAAGTATACTCGATTAACTCTCCGATTATCCCCAGGTTATGTTGGCTCGCGACAAGAGTACTTCCGAAGTCTACGCTATCAAGGTGAGTGCAGCTAAAGACTCGCACACTCTTAGTTCGTCATCGGGCTGCCTCTTTATAAGCCCCACGATCTTAACGATCTACATGATATATAAATTTTGAACGAAAACTGTTTCTAACAAACAAAGTTATACACGGATTATGTACAAATGGTCGGTCCGCTCGCCCTACGGGCGAATTTACCGTAAATGGTAGCTGGATCACCAGTCGAACTGTTGACATTCACTAGGAGCTCAGGCGGGATCGCTACGAGTTTTAGAACGCCAGTAGATGGTCAGTGGACCAAAGTGATAAAAGAACGTCTTACTATTTTGCAGAATCCTCGCATTTCGTCTGTTTGCTGGTTTCATCTGCCTCTGAGATTGATCATCGGTTCTGTTTAATCTCCTATGTCTTGTTCGTTATCTCTGCACTTCTCTCTTAATTGACTTCAGCACCCTCCTCCCGCCCCCGATTATATACTCCTAGGGGATGTTTGGATAAATGGTCCCCAAGCACGATCATTTGGAATATTGAGCGATGTGAGCTGTTGCAGCTCATAAGTCATATGCCATTTTCGAATTTCAATCCTGCATCCGGGTCAATGTTGTTTGGGTAGGGATAGTCGAAAGAGACAAGCCCATGGCATTTACCCGGGCAGGGAAAAATTTGTTAGTAGGAAAATTAGTAGGAAAATGCTCGAATATATTCCAGAATTAGAACTTATGAAACTCAATTTGTGTCTTAATCTAGACATCTATATTATATTTAGTCCCAACGGAATAAATATATTTTTATAATCCGGTACCACAAGCTATCACTTTAATCGCCTGATCAAATCATCTTCTGACGTTCTAAACCTCAATCCCGCCTAAGCTCCTTTTACCGTAGGGATAGTGCATGTCAACAGTTCGACTGGTGATGTCAGTGTTTCCTAATCCAGCTACCGTTTCCGGCAAATTCGGCGAACCCGGGTTTAGTAAATTATTATGTACAATTTTTAATCACATGTAACTACTCATCAGGTGCTGCGTAAAGATGTCGTGATAGAAAAGGAGGAGATAGCTCATACCATGACGGAGGGGAGGGTATTGAGGATGAGCAGACATCCCTTCCTTACCGTGAGTTAACAATGTTGTTACCATGGTTACTGTTTGTGTTACCATGTTGTTATCATGTTGTTACCATGGTTACATACGATGACGGAGGGGAGGGTATTGAGGATGAGCAGACATCCCTTTCTTACCGTGATTTAACTCTTAGTTAACATCACGTTATCATGTTGTTATGGTTTAGTTACCATAACGGTATCATGACGTTACCATTTTGTTACCATGGTAACAGTCTGTGTTACCATAGTATTTGTTGAGGTGATTGTGGTGTTTTTGAATCGAAAACAACAAAAACTTATGTCTCAAAAACAGCAAATTAAAAACAGACTAAAATCACTGATTATTATTACTCGACACGACATTCCTCTTATTGGACCTCGGTGTGAATATAAGATACACAACGGGATTACACAGAGAGGTCAACACAGGTACAACAGTCACTGAACACAGTATAAACACATAATCAGATCTCACACTTCCGAAAATAGTTCCACCAAGAATTCTCACTCTGTTAATCACACTCGTTAAACAAAAACAACAGAAGATTATCAAACTACCTGAATTCATGATAAGAATCTTGAATGTTCCACTAAAAGAACGCCTCCTCAAGTGTCCGATCGGTTTGAATTGCACGTGCACTAATTTAACAGCTGTTAAAATGGTAAAGAGTAGTCCAACAAGTTGAGCGAATATGGCGGGTGCGGTAGGAATTAAGATCAACTGCCACACTTTCAACGTCACAGACCCGATCTGAGTACGTAGTGGGGCATAAGTTTGAGCAGCAATAGAAAACTGAATGAACCCGACAGAGAGATAAGATATTGTGAGTATCCCCGCCATAGCCAATGGTACGTAGACCAACGCAGATATCAAAATCCCAAGAATAGTTCTCCGGGGTAGGATTTTTAGGGGGAACGCAATTTGAACAAATCGTGTTACTGTTAGGACGGCAGTTGTAGTGGCCGGTGCGAATACTAGACTGAGTGTAAGAGCCCCTAGTGGAATCCTACTCCAACCTACGTGTAGCCAACCTTGAAAATACTCATATCCTGGTGACATCAACATGTCAGTAGAGTTCAAAATGATATTCTTGTTTTGGGGTTGATGTACGCTCACAGCTGTCGTAGTGGAAAGATATAGAGTTGACAAAATATCCATTGTCGCGAGACAAAAATACAGGTTCCTGGCGACAGAGGGTCGTTTGCGGAAGTTGTGTCGCAGCACCTGAAGGTTGAGAGGGATGGAAATTAATGGTGTGATGACGTAGAAAAGGAGAAGAATGAAGTCTGGTTTTGAAGTTCCTCCCTCGCTAAATATTGCCATGTTGGTGGTCGAGCTATAAAACAGCTGAAGTTCCTAGGTGAGAAGTGAGAACTGATCATAAGTTGTCACCCCATTTCTCACACGCGTGTGTTATTTATCAACTTTTGACAAATACCATAGGTGCAGGGGGGGGGGGTAATAACTTCAAAAATCCAACTTTAGAAACGATAAAAAACAAGTTGTAAATTAGCAACAAAATTAGAACGGTTACTCGCATTTCCTAAATAAAACTACCGTCTTGTTACCCACAGAGATCAGTCAAATTACCACTGTTATTACCACTACGACCAGTAAAACACAACACATGCTGTCAGACAATTAAGTTATATACTGTGAAGCAGCTGGCACAGTAAATTGTCCAATGATCACCGATACTATAGAGCAGTAAACTGTCCAATGATAAGCTGTACTATGATCCTATGATCAGGCAATGATCTATATGGGAATCTATGGGAAAAGATGAGCTATAGAATATCAGCAGCACAGGTGGCAATTGAACATTTAGCTGATTTTAGGGACCTGGCACATGAATAGGTGGCTAGAACTAAGGATCGCTGTATAGCACAATTTATATCTCTTCAGAGGGACTTATTGTTAAACACCTGGGGTACAGATACAAAGCACTGGATTATCATTTATTTCCCCCGAGAATCACCAATCATCAATCGTATAACCAGTTAGTCAAATACAAGGCTGGTTCATCCTTCAGCACAATACAGCGGAGTATAGTGATACAGAGGCAGGGGTTAGAAAATACACGATCATTATTATTGAATTACACCCGACCCCTCCCGAAACAGCTGCAATCATGAAACAATTTTAGACTATCATGCCCCTTGAAACAATGAAACAACATCTTAGACGTAGAAAGAGTAATTCGAAACAAATCTCAAATCGTTTATCACCTATGCATTGTGATCTGAGGTCTAAGACTAACTTAACCACAACCGTAGTATAAAATGAAAAGCGTTTATCAAATAATCACATACCCATAGAACAGCCGGAATAGATATATCCTCTCCTTTTTCGAATGAATATAGTGGTGTAGGTTACTTATGCGTATAGTACGTTATTTCATGTTGAGTAAACGATATGGGGGAGTAGGATAAAGACTTGCGAAATAACTTTATCCCATTATTCTATCCCAGCCTCCAATTTCCTACTTTTCATAGACTTCATAATTAGTAATATAATTACTTTGCTGCGGTTCCTTGGACTGAACCAGTACGTGGTCTATAATGTGAACCACAGTGGAAATCGCATTTAAATCTGAAAAAACTAACTATTTTTCCAGATAATTCAGTGAATTATTTGAACTTTCCCATGAGATCTAAACTAACTACTTTTCAGAGACTGCACTACAGCTTCCAGACAGAAGATCGACTGTGTTTTGTCATGGACTACGTTCGAGGAGGAGAGGTAAGAAATGCAGGTTGTGTTTACACTTCACAAGTGAAATCATGCAATGATCTCTATGTGTCCGAACATAGAGATGGCGCAACGTGCTCGAAGACAAAACCAATAGGCTCAACAGTCTCAAGGGAGTCTCTAATTCCGCTTATCACACCGATAAACTGTGTTTTAAGGAAGATCACACACGGCAGCTGTATCAGTTGATATATCGCACAGTCAGTTGATATAATCAAAGAGGGAAGAGAACAATTGTTAGGAATGAGAAATGAACATGTCTAACACACACACACAAATACCAAAGCTAAAGTCCCACGCAACTGCCAGTTTTCATTGTGGTCAATTGTTTTAACTTACTAGTTACTCAACCGGCACTGGCTATATCTTATTTTAATATTTTAAACGGATTTGTGCATTCGTATTTCGTTATTATAACTGATGCATATCTTACAACTTATAAGGGCGGGGGGATTATCCCGATAAATCCAGTACTCCAATAAAATCAAACAACGTTTTTTCTTCTGAGGTTTTAAATCGGTTTCCCTCCATTTCAGCTGTTTTTCCACATCAGTAAAGAGAGGAGATTCACAGAGCACAGGTCCCGCTTCTACTCTGCCGAGATTACCTTAGCTTTGGAGTTCCTTCACTCAAATAATGTTGTGTACAGGTGAGTTCCTTCACTCAAACAATGTCGTGTACATGTAGGTTTTGTAGTGTGTAAAGTGTATATGTCATGAACCGACCGAATCAGGAAATAACTGGTTACTGGTCCCTGATTGGCTGATAACCAGTCACGTGATCTAAATAACGAGTTCTGATTGGTTGTTTACTTGTTCCTACTCAACTCTAAAGTTCCTAACTTGTTCTGTAGAGATCTAAAGTTGGAGAATCTTCTACTGGATGAGGAGGGCCATGTTAAAATTGCTGACTTTGGGCTATGTAAGGAACAAATACAGTACGGTGACACGTGCAGGTGAGTTAGGGGTTCACGCCCATGGCAAGCGGTCTTATCAAATCATTAATCAACGCCTAAAACAGGGGAATATGGCCTTTCCGCTCAATTAGTCGACTGTTAATTTAGGGATTTACCACAGGAAAGGGAGGGCTAGCCAACATGTTCCTTGGTCACTAACTGTAATTACCTAAATTAACTAATTACTTAATTATCTAATTAATTAACTAATTAACTCTTTCAGAACATTCTGTGGTACACCCGAGTACCTTGCACCCGAGATTATTGATGATAGGGATTACGGTCATGCTGTGGATTGGTGGGGTTTAGGTAAGTGGACAGAGAGGGGGAGGGAGGGATAATAGTGAGAGACAGGGACAGAGAGAGAGAGAGAGAGAGAGAAAAAGACAGAAACAGAGACAGAGAGAGACGAATGTTGTACAAATATCACATTACAATTCCTTGTATTATCCACACACAGGTGTTGTCCTGTATGAGATGTTGTGTGGTCGACTACCATTCCATGCCAGGAGCCACGAGGCACTCTTCAGTATGATCACCAATGATGAGGTTAGTAGTTAATTACTAATTAATTAGTAATCAATTAATTAGTTAATTAATTAGTTAATTATCTTGACGAAATAATCGTCATTGCCAATGACTCATTGGATGGTTGAATTTTGAAGAATCTAACTTGAGGATTTGATGGTGAAAAATACATTGTCTTTCTTGTTTTACGAAAGGCGTTCTCCCTTACCTATATTGCATCCAAATTTCAGGTAAAATACCCCTCTGGACTGACTCCCCGAGCTAAAAGTATTCTAATGGGACTTCTCACCAAGGACCCAGACAGAAGGTACAGTTTAAAAATCTATCCTAATTGGGGATGCTTTGGTGCGGCCTCGTAACTAAGGCACGCGGTAGTAAGGCACGTTTTAGCGTGCCTGCAATGCAAGGTAGGGGTCATGTCGTTACCAAGTGGAGGGGTGACTGTGAGGGATATTATAGCGGGATCGGGTAGTTAGCTACGGGGACTTCATGGCACTAAGGTTGCTTTAGTACTTTAGAAGTTGCTTTAGTACTGGATCTATCACTTTCTCTCTTTTTATATCCCACTTCCATACTTTCACGATGACAGTCTACAAACACCACTCAATACTTGAGTGTGTGTAGTAATATTCTTAATATTTCTTGTGCCCTAATTCCCTAATTACTGCAGGGGCTGCGTGTTATATTTAGATTGTAAGCGTGTTTCCACACTGCAGACTGTGTCAAATTAATTAGGGTACCATCCAGTATTTAAACTTCTTCTTCTTCTTCTTCTTCTTCTTCCCCCTTCGTCCTCCCTTTCTTTGCTACAACTGTGTGTAAACTGCACAATATATCCACTATTATCTAATGTGTATAATATGTCAAATTAATTAGGGTACCATCCAGTATTTAAACTTCTTCTTCCCTTTCTTCTTCTTCTTCTTCTTCTTCTTCTTCTTCTTCTTCTTCGTCTTCTTCTTCTTCTTCTTCTTCTTCTTCTTCTTCTTCTTCTTCTTCTTCTTCCCCCTTCGTCCTCCCTTTCTTTGCTACAACTGTGTGTAAACTGCACAATATATCCACTATTATCTAAAGTGTATAATACATATGATCCGGATAATAAGGTTTCTTCTTCTGTTATAGTGGTCCTGTGTCACTCCCTTACTCTCTCGCTATCACTTCTCACTGTCCCCTCCCTCTCTGAAGCTGTGAGTCATAGTTTAAGGAAGCACACCGTGGTGGTCTGTACATCATATACAAACCTTACTCTCGTTTTTTAAGAAACGCTTTAGGAAGAAACTTTTTTATAAGAAACTTCTAAAATGTGAATCACAGAATTCAGGGACACCACAACAAAATAAAACACCCCTAACTTGTTTTTGTTTAGTTTCTTGATAAAGAAGAAGTTAGTTTTGTTTTTGGATTGCCTACACCTGTAGGTTCCTAGAAAAAAGTTTCTTATTTAAAAGTTTCTTGAAATATACAAGCTTAATTAACGAGAGTAAGGTATTTGATATTTTACCCCACTTTATCTTGAATTTCAAGTTTTTTATCTTCAAAACATCTCGAGTGAAATTTGAGACGTCTTACACACTGAGAAACCATCCTATAAAGTCGACCCTGTTACTGTTCTATATTTCCACTTGCAAATTCTGCGGACTGCGTAACTTTTTTTCCGAATCGGAATCCACGTCGCCCTTTTTCTCGAACTTCCCGGACTAGGTCAGCTCATTTTCCACATTGGAATCGGAATCCATAGCCACGTGTACGTGCAAAAAAGACTAGGCCTAGGCCCCAGACTAGATAAACTAATTTTCCTAATCGGAATCGGAAAAAGAGTTGATCTAGTCTGGGAAGTTTGAGAAAAAGGGGTGACACATATCACATATCAACTCATTTCATGATTCCGATCCCGATTATAATAAATAAATATGCACGTACGTAGACTTTGAGTCGCCTGACACCGTCTTCCGTGCTCCGCAATTCCGAAGACTGTGATCTCGTACACACAAAAGCTGCGGGGTCGATAGGAAGACAAATCACTTTGCAGTAAGGCGCGGAGATATGTGTTGTGGGAGCCTCGCGCGAGATATCTCAAAAATAGAAGGGCGCTTCTCGCGGAATACAGAGTGAATGTCGCGGAGTGTGAAATTTGATTTGAACTTGGGCTTCATACCCGGATATACCATGTGTCTTACTATGTGAATCAGTGTCATTAATTAGGTAAATAGATAGTGGAGATGAAAGTAAAATAAACATCATGTAGACACGTTTAGAAGGTGTATGCTTTCGACTTTTGTTTCTCTAACCTTGAATCATCACTGGGCTGGCTGGCTCCGCCATACAGTAACAGGGTGAAGAACAACTCAACATCTAACGCTCGATTTGTTATAGGTTGGGAGGTAGCACTGCCGGATCAGCCGATGTCAAGGCTCACGAATTCTTTGCAGATCTTGTCTGGCAGGATGTATACGATAAAAAGGTACACAAGCTCCCTTGTTTTCCCTTGATTCTACGTTTCTTGGGGTGTGGTGATTGAATGGGAAGCCCTTGTTTATTTTCCTTATCTTTCATTTCCGTTCATGAGATTGAACTCCTATTCGAACCCCCTAATACCCTAAAAGAGATTCAACTCCATTTCCAAACCCCTAATCTCCTACTTCCTATCTCCCACAGTACGAGGTGCCGTTCCTGCCAAAGATAAGTCAGACCGATGCAACAGATACATCTTACTTTGATAAAATGTTCACCGATGAAACTCCCCAATTCACACCAGTTAACGAAGGTAATGAATAAATTAACTAATTAATTGAGTGTGAGAGCATTTTTATGGGCAGGTGCTTATAGAAGTTGGTTCGTTTAATGAGGCCCGTATTTTCATCAATAAAAGTCTATCTATGGTGTGTTTAAAACCAGATTTTAATAATGTGTGTCATTAGACCATTAGTAAGGAAGGTGTTATAACTTAGGTACATATACCGCTCTGACGCTGAGCAGTTTGCTAGCCCTGTTTTGCCTGGGCGGTATACAAAAACTTATATTATTAAGTTTATTATTAATTAGCGGCATGTGGCACGTTGTAAACAGTTCATAAAAGTGATGTTGTCGTGTTTGTAGCACGTACAGGGTTTCCGGATACCACTACCGCCGGACCAAATAAATTGCATAAAACCGTTATCTTTCCGGTACCCAATTATTATTGGAATATGCTCCTTACCACATCTCCCCGCTATTACCAACCCCTCCACCCAACCCCAGCTATTATCAACTCCTGCCCCCAGGAGGAATCATCCCTCCTCCGCAATTACCTATCCCCAGCTAATGCTATTACCATTACCAACCACCCAACCCTCCCTGACCCCAACTCCTTCCCACTAGGGGCACTAAACCCTCTGGACCAAGAACATTTTGTTGACTTCACATACACAGAAACGAACACAATACTGAACCCTGATAGTTAATGATACGTGGTGAGAGTGTGTGTTTTTATAGGGTGCTTGAACCATTGTATCTACACTTACAGTCGGACCCCGATTTAGTGACACCCTTGGGGGAAAGACTCTTGTCCACTAAATCGGGGTGTCCACTAAATCGGGGTCAAATACCGTTAATTTCCTATATTTCGAGGAAATCCTGTCCCTAAATCGGGGTGTCCACTAAATCGGGGTCCGACTGTATTATAGTGTACAGGGTAATCTCAAGTCCATGTAACTAAGAGAGGGGCTATATCAGTTTGCATGTGTGGCAGGGGCTTTATTGAAGCATGTGAAGCACGATATATTATATTTTCCAGGATATAAATTTTCACATTTATCAGAATGCATCCCATATCTCTTTCTGTCGTGTGACCTTTCTTCAGCGTGTGTTATGTACCTTTTCTTCTCCCTGCAGAGTAAAGTCAAGCTCTAAAGGTTTTGTGCTATTCTAACCGTGATATGTACATGTACAATTTCAGGGTTGCTGGAGGAACACCAGTTTACAGAGTTCACCTATGTTGCACCCTCTGCCTTGAAGTAGATATTGGAGAGCATGGAGAATGGGAAATATTAGAGGAAACTGACAGATCTATACTGCATCATGGGCATGGACACTGCATCCTATTGTTTGTTATGTTCTAACCCCCTCCCTTTCCATGTGTCTAACTAGGCAACCCATTGTAGCATGTCAAGCATTGCATTGAGTTACTCAAAACAGTCAGGGACATATAATTTTACAACTTCAAGTGCAGAGAGAGTTCATGTTAAATTTAGTGTTATTAACGGTCAATTAACGGCTAATTTGTACTGCCGTTAGAGTAGCCTGATTTTGTACATACTCGTAGATGATAGATGTGTGTGTATTAATATCTTTGTATTCACCTAATGGGTCTAGACTATTTTATCATCATTTGATTCAAAACACAATTTATACAACCCTGACAAACTATATCAGTTCATTTAATCGTTTTGATAATGTAAACCGTTAATTAGTACTTTGATATGAATATGTTATTTACCCATATAATACTGTTCTGTTTAGTGTGCACCAGGCCCCTTCTTGCGCTGTCAGGCCAATGCTTTGACAGTTCTCGATTAAACTCTGAGTGTCAGAGCATTGGTCGAGTCTGACCCTATTCTTATTTTGGCCTGACAACGCTTGAACGGGTCGGGGTGTACGTGCTAGACAGATTTTGTTTGTTCTTGTGTGGAGTGTGTGTATCAGGAACCGACCGAATCAGGAAATACTGGTCCCTGATTGGCTGATAACCAATCACGTGCCCTAAATAACGTGTTCTAATTGGTTGTTTACTTGTTTCGGTCGGTTCCTGGTGTGTATCAATTTCTTTTTCTACCCCCTCTCTTTTAACGTTCTTATGATTTCTTATTGTACCCCCTGGAATTCATGCAGTCGTTATTTTGTTAATCTCAATATACAGGGTGTTCCACTTTGGGTGACCCAAAATCGCAGGTCACGCGAGGACAGTAGGACACCCTGTACTGGTACGGTCGGAACCCGGTCCTTGGTCCTACAGAAGGCATGATAACCTGGGAGTGCCGACAGGATAAACCCAAAAATTTCCCGGAAAGTTGTCACTCTCTGTTATAGCGGCGCCGACCCGATCTGAGAGTGAGAGCACTCTCGAATTTTGAGAATCAAAATAAAAAATGGTTCAAAATGAAAATGGGTCAAAACAGCGACTGGTAATGGTAATCTGTCAGAGAATTGGCCTGACGTCGAGTGGTATCTGTCGAGCCTATAATGTAACTAAGAGAGGGGCTATATCAGTTTGCATGTGTGGCAGGGGCTTTATTGAAGCATGTGAAGCACGATATATTATATTTTCCAGGATATAAATTTTCACATTTATCAGAATGCATCCCATATCTCTTTCTGTCATGTGACCTTTCTTCAGCGTGTGTTATGTAGGTCTTTCCATCTCCCTTTGTGTCAAACTCTAAAGCAGGAACCGAATCAGGAAATACTGGTCCCTGATTCAATCAGTGATTGGCTGATAACTTGTTTCGGTCGATTCCTGATCTAAAGGTTTTGTGCTATTATAATCGGTTGTAACCGTGATATGTATTTGTATATGTTTCAGGGTTGTTGGAGGAACATGACCCCCTATTTGCAGAGTTCGACTACGTTCCACCCTCTGCCCTGAACAATTAGAGATTGGAGCATGGAGAATGGGGAAATATTAGAGGAAACTGACAGATACTGCATCGTGGCATGGACACTACATCCTATTATGTAGCATGTCAAGCATTGCATTGAGTTACTCAAAACAGTCAGGGACATATACTTATAGTTTTACAACTTCAAGCAGAGAGAGAGAGTTCATGTTAAATTTAGTGTAATTAACGGCCAATTAACGGCTAATTTGTAAGAGCAGTCCGCAATGATACCTGCTTTTGTACATACAATTATTAATACTCGTATAGATGACAGATGTGTGGTATATTAATATCTTTGTAATCACCTCATGGGTCTAGAATATTATCATCATTTGGTTTAAAACACAATTTATACAACCCTGACATACTATTTCAGTTCATTTACTTGTTTTGATAACTTAAACCGTTAAGTAGTTTGATATGAATATGTTATTGACCCATATAATACTGTTCTGTTTAGTGTGTATCAGACCCCTTTTTGCGCTGTCAGGCCAATGCTCTGACACCTGTTCTCTCGTCAACTTTCAGAGCATTTGCCTGATTCTCATTTTGGCCTGACAACGCGTGAAAGGTTCGGGTGCGTGCTAGACAGATTTTGTTTGTTCTTGTGTGGAGTGTGTATATCAATTTCTTTTTCTATACCCCCTCTTTTAACGTTCATATGATTTCTTATTGTACCCCCTGGAATTACTGCAGTCGTTATTTTGTTTATATACAGGGTGTCCCACTTTGCGTGACCTAAAATCGAAGGTCATGCAAAGACAGTGGGTTACCCTGTACTGGTACAGTCGGAACCCGGTATACTGACGGAGTGGTATCTGTCAGAGCATTGGCCTGACGGAGTGGTATCTG
>AVPN01001983.1:3627-16825 GCA_000695325.1 Pleurobrachia bachei | reverse complement strand
CGCGCGACAAAAGGGGGGTGACAACTTCAAAAAATCCGACTTTACACAATTAGATTTAGAGGCATGTATGGCAACTGGTAGTGCAAGTGGTACATGCCAGGTAATCTGGTAATATTCCATCACTATCTATTTGTAAGTTTAAGGCGGGGAAACCAGGCGATATGACACCATATCGCAATTATTCTTGTTTTTAAAAACCAGTGAAATAAATAACAGATAGGACTAATTTAGAGAGTCTGAGAGTACACTACAAAGCCGATTATATTTTACGGAAGAGGTGAGTTTTAAGATTCAATTTGAAGATAGGCCAACAAGGGTAATTTATGTGTCTTTTCACGCTTATTGAAATGCTTATCTGTTGTATAGCTAAATTAAGTTATATATTATTAATTCGACATATAAGCATGCCAATAAACCGATGAGAATCGGTTTGCCACTTGGCTAGATCCGCCTTTTCTTTTTCTGTGAGAGATAGATCCCCAATATCTCCTTTTGCTACCCTATCTGATAAACACAGAGACAATGCTCCGAGGGAGGTGAGACCTAAGCACGTGTTACTATATGAATCATCCATACTTTTGATGTAAGGAATAAAATGTTCAAGAAGTTCAATAGCCAAATCCGAGGAAAACTTCTTTTTCATCACCACAGCCAGTGACCTATCCTTCGTTTCCCTTACCAAGTGTTCAGCTTCAAGGAAAAGTTGTTGTGCCTGCTCAAAATCAACGTCAGTGCACATATTCTCAAAGAACTCTAAGCAGCATTTTTTCAGCCAATCTATCTTAAGGAAGATCGCTATCTTGATTATTTCCCTAAAATTCTCCCTAGTGATATCAGCAGTACCGGTGTAGCAGGAAAATAGAATTTCTCTCACTGTGTTCTCCCCAAATTCCTCCAAGTCAAGAGACATCCTAGCGCTCGACCTCTTATCCCACTTGACCAGGTCCATAATGGTCTGGCTGTTCAGGGAAAGGATCATAGTATTTCCTTTAACTTCTATCCCACCACTGGCCGTCATGGTAAAGTCGTTAAACTTGGGTATTTGGAGAAGGTTCCAACCGAAATCGTGTGGAACTGGGACCTGTGGGACTGGAGATGACATGGTGCTAGAAATAGAGATAGTGTTAGAGAACTATCAGTGGGAAGACTATTCAGGTTTTTAAGGTTGAGGTGGATTTAACAGTACATCTAGCATGGGGAAGCAAAACAATAATTAATAAAATATATTTGATATTTAAAACAATTCAATTAAATGATAAATAAAATAAAAAATACTAATATGTATGATAAAAATGTGTTTATGTGTGTTTGACTACCACGTTTGCTTTTTATTTTACCATTTCTAATCTCTCTTTGAAAAAGACAACTGTCTCGCATCGTATGATATTCAAAACTTCAAACATTTAAATGACATGCAATGGATTAAAAACAATTCTCACGCCTTGTGAATATTAAAAAATTGCAGTCCTGTGAACTATTGGAACTGCAGTAAACATTACCAATGACAATGAAGGACTTCATATATATGCAACAACGACTTCTTGTCAAACGTCAGCCCCCATTAAGAACAAACCAACCAAATGTTCATATCGTGTGATTATATAATATATCTTTAATTTTGTTATGTTCAAACCTTATCTGTAGGCAGAACCTGGCAACTTTAATTACTGTATACTAGTCCAAACGTAACATCAGTATCATCATTCCATGTGATGTTAATATCTTTTCCTTTGAAAACATCACGGAATAGTTTCCAATCAGGAAGCCACCAGCTAAGAGGAATCACACCAGATGGACCATCAAAGGAGAACATCCAGTAAAATCGTACTCGAGTCCAATCATTGAAATGAAGATGGCCTGAGAAGTCTTTTGAGAACCCGGCTTCAGATGGGTCCGCTAGGAGAGTGACTTTGTGAGGTTTCCCTGTAGTCGGTGTAAATTTAGCTGCAATCCAACACGGACCTGAACCAACTTCACACTCATCATTTTTATTCTCTGACAGTTTAAAGTGGTAGATCTTTTCACGGAGAAACGAATAATTGAACTCTTCACATTCAAAGCCAGATGAGGAAGTAATGAAGTTTGAGCGAATATTGAAAGGTACTTGAAATGACTCCCAGCACATACTGGAAAGCTGCTGACATCCGCGTCCGATATACATGAATGTGGACTTTGGAATATCATGGTGAGGTCTGCCCAATCGTTCTTTTGCTTTCGTCTTAAGATTCGCTGTAACTTGAGAAACGGAAAGGGATTCACATACGAGCTTTAGATTTTCGTTTATAACGCACACAGTTGACCCTTCAGTTGTTTCGTCTATCTTCCTCAAACTACTATAAAACTCCCAGAACGCGATGGCATCAACAAAAAGGTCGTAATCGGTGACACGTTCATCTTCAAGTAATTGCTCCATCAACTCCTCGGCAGATTTGCATTTCATAATATCAGTTGCATCCATGAACATTGGGCTAACCTCCGCCTCTTGTGGGCTGGAACTGTGTTTACCCCTGTAGACTCCCCATAATGTTGCTAAAATCTGTCCATCTCCGATTTCCTCCAGCAAATTTACCAAGGATTCAAATCCGTCCTTAAATCCATCTCGATATTGTGCTAGGTTATCTCCGGTGAGAAAACTCTTTAATTTTTTCGTAAGAGGAATAGTTCCGAAGGATACTTTCCTTAAATGTAGCTCTTGTGTCAGTGCAATGCACGTCTCTGTTACGGAAAGAATTGTGCAGGTGGTAATGTAGGAATCAGAGAGACTCTCAAGTTCAGGAACAAAACAATGGATAAGCTCATTAATAAATCCGGGAGACAACTTTCTTTTCATAACCTCAGCCAATGACCTATCATTTGCTTCTTTAACCACGTATGCAGCCTCATCGAACACAAATTCTGCCTGCTCAGAATCTTCTACATCGGTGCACATCCCCTCAAAGAACTCTAAGCAGCACTTCTTCAGCCACTCTATCTTGAGGGAAATCGCTATCTTGTTTATTTCCCTAAAACTATCCCTGGTGATGTCAGTAGTACCGGTGTAGCAGGAGAGAAGAACAGATCTCACAATATCCTCCCCAAATTCCTCCAAGTCAAGAGACATACACCCAACATTACTGACCAGGTCCATGATGACAGGGCTGTTGAGGGAGAGAATCATTGAGTTTCCCTTCACATCCACACCTCCACTGGCTGTCAGGACGAAGTCGTTAAACTTGGGTATTTGGAGAAGGTGCCGGCCGAAATCTAGTGGGACTGGAACTGGAGATGACATGGTGCTAGAAATTGAGTTAGTGTTAGAGAATTATGAGAGGGAAGATGATTTGTCACGAGTTGGTTTTGAGGGTGTTTTTTGACTCAGCGAAAGATTAGAAGAGTTCAGCACGGATAAGTCGGGGAAAGGGAAATTGAAGGAAGTAAGGAATTCAGGTATTATATAGGGAAGTAAAACAACATTGAAAAGTCGTCGATATCTTTTAAAATAATTAAATTAAATGATATTATGTCACATATAACTTAGAAAAAAGCTTGTAAAAATGTGTTTATGGGCATTTGACCACCTCATCATGGCGTTGGGGTGCATTGTTCGACATTTCTATGTACACAAAACACCAGGAACCGACCGAAACAAGTTAACAGCCAATCAGAACTCGTTATTTAGGTCACGTGACTGGTTATCAGCCAACCAGGGACCAGTATTTCCTGATTCAGTCGGCTCCTGCAAAACACTTGTCCCGTTTATACAATGCACTTTACAACCCTAAACCATCTCTCTCACTACTTGTAAAGTTTTTGATATCTCTAAATCTCTCTACCATGCACGAAAAACTTTTCTTGTTCTACAAATATCTTCTCATCATTCCCCTTCTAACTCTCTGCCCGCCTTCTTGAGTTTACGTTTGGAGACCCCAGTACTTTTAATTGCGTTTAGGTTGCGTCGCGTCTATACCCAATCTCCCTCTTCTCCATGTCTCTCCAACAACCCAATCTCTCCCCATGTCTCTCCCCCAACTATTGCTCCCTATTTTCCTTGTTTTCACTGCTCTGTATTTCCTGTTGTTGGGGGATTTGGTTCTCTGACATTTTTAGGGTAACAGCCGGGTTCTCCTGTTCCTCTGGTATCAACATCAAGTCTTCTTCTGTCTGTAATTGAGAAAGAGTTAGACTCAGTGGTGAGATTGAAAACGTAGTTCAACAAACACGGGTGGGTCATAAATGTTTAACAACCCCTAAACAAGAGTCAAACTCATTTTAAAACACCACATTACATACCAAGTTTCGGCCGCCCAGTTTCTCTATGACAGCAAGTAGGTTCTCGTCAATATGGGGATCCATCTCAATTACTGGCTCCCAACCTGACAGGATGGGGTTAGGAAATACATTCTGGAGGCAGGGGTTATGAAGTGTACCCTTAGGAGAGGTCATGACTAGGAGAGGTCAGAGGAATACAGAGGAATACTTGATATCAGTAATTCTATGACAATTATGACTAAAATGACTAGATTTGACATACCGACGGGAGGGGTAGTGGGAGGTGATATCAGGAATTGTCGTTCTGCTTTTGGAACTTGTAATTGCCTCTTCTCTGGACTTCCTAATATAATAGTGGTGTTACAATTTGCCTGTGTTTTGATCTAATTTTAATATCTTGCTATTTTGGATGTTCCTACTCTTCTTACCAAGGTATGTAAAGGAGAGGTTGAGTTTTGATGAAGCATCAATCTCCAGTCCGTTTCGCTCACTCTTACAGGCGGCAGCACACTCCTGTTGAAACAATTAACATTACACATTATACAACTGATTAGTTTGCAACTTAGCACTCCTCGTTAGATACTCCCATGCCCTTGATTTATAAAACTATTCTCGTGTCCATACCACGTCGCTGAAGGTGATGCGGGCCCTGCTCAGACTGGAGTTGAATGGTAACATCATTATCAAATACTGTAAACAAATCCTCAAACAACTGTCTGTCTTCTTCCTCCCCGCTGAATATCCACGCTATTGGAGGAGTGTGTGGTTAGGTTGTGTTGCAGTGGCAGGGAGAATTATGGACAAGAAATTCAACTTAATAGTTCTACTAAGTGACTACTAAATCCTAACAAAACAAGATGATGTTACCAGATATAATATCAGGTTACTCCGCCGAATCCTCACAATGCAATGTGAGCTACAGTGTAGCTGCTACACACGTAATGACTGACCTGGTAGCTTGGTAGCGAGAAGCATATTACTGGGTTCCGGTTCCTCTGAACCAAAGAAATAGTCCAATACAGAGGTTACTGCGTAGCCTATTGTAAACATATCTGATATGATCTATATTAGGGATGAAGTTAGTTAAAAAAACCCACTCATACAGTCAATCTGACTTGATAAAATATCCAGTATATTCACCAATAAACATAGGGGACGGAGCAACTCATCGATACAACAATTTATTTGTGAGATCAAATAAAAAGTAAAACAAATGTAATAATTGAAGCTGTCAAATTTATCTAGTAACACAATTTCAACAAAGATCAGTTATAGTAAGGGTTAAACGTCACCCAATGAGCTTTATCCTTTTTAGTAGAGTTCTTATGAAACAATTTCTTATATGACTCTGTCTCTTCATATTTACTGCTCTTGCTTGCATCCTCAGATGTTTTCTGCTTCTTGACAACAGCACCACTTGATGTCGTAGGACCCTCTGATTTCTTCGCTTTGGATGGTTTGATCTGCTCCTCATCTCCCTCCTTAGCTGCTTTGTTCTGTTTCCGTTCTGCTTTTTGTTGGTCCTTTCTGCGTTTCATCCTGACCATTAGAGTGGCTGTTTCCTCCTCTGTGCCATTGATAATGATGTTGTCATCTGCTGATATCTCCTTCCCGCACTGGTGAGAGAGGAGGTTATAGTAGTTACTGTTATGTACCAGGAGATTTAGCGATTGGAAGGTTATCATAAAAGAGATGTATTAAAAAACACAGAAAAGTCACTCAATGTAGGTCGTAGGACCTGGATATAAAAGTACCTTGTGGCAAGTTGTGGTTGGTATTTCAATTGTAACTCTCTCTGACACCACACACCCACACGCCCAGTTGTACACAAACCTACATGTGGGGGAGAGGTTATGATGATAGCTCTTTCAGCAAGTTTGGAAACAGGGTTTTAACTTTTATGGATGGTATATACTAGAAGAGCTAAACTATAAGGGTAGTATATACCAGAGGAGCTAGCTGCCAACTAACAACTAACATCCCTGCATTTACCTGTATCTACCGCTCATTTCGAGTCCCAAAACAGGACACATGTAGGGAGCGTTATAGTGATCTATATACAGATCTGCCTTGATCTCACTCTTGAAACTCTTGTTATCAGTCAGCTGCAGTTCAACAACATCACTCAACTTCTTTATGTGTGACTTGCCACCACTGGCCCGTTCTAAGATGTGGTTTATAACCGCTTCTTTGTTGTATAACCTGGGAGAGAGACTAGAGAGAGGGAGTTTTTATTATGCTAACTATCGGGGTTAGTTGTCGATCTAGACTGTAACAAACTGAATTTACGGAGCAGCATCCATTATATATATTACATATTGAGGGTCAGGAGTTGAATATCACGCACATACACACACACACACACACACACACACACACACACTAAATTAATTCAATTTTGCAGCAGTAGTAGCAGCATACTGTTTAAACTTCAGCTCTGCTCCAACCTGTCTTATAAAAACAACATTTCTATTCCTACCTTCCCAGTGGGCACGATACGATTGGTTTCACTAGTTTGTGTCCACTAATAGCACAGTGTTGCCACCTTCCCACCATATCCTGATCTCTGTTCTTCTTTTCGGGCTCCTTCTTCTGCTTCACCAGCTCACCCCGGGTCGGTATCGAGCCTCCATCGCCACCCATTGCTACAGTTGGGGGAATGTGTTTAAACAGTCGTACGTGTATTGTCAAGATTGTTATCGACAAAAAAGTATCGGGTTGCTGCACCTTGGTGCTATCAGTAACAAAATTGTGTCTTATTTCTTTTTAGTTTGTTTCAACGCTTTGTGATATTCTCCGCAACAATTTTTGTATTTTTGATATCGCAAGATCCTCCTTGCTCAGTTACTACTAATCGATCCTTTTTCACTACCCAGGTTATAGACTCTAAAGTTTGCTGGAATTCAGCTCAAGGTCTGTGCAGACAAGGACACAAACCTTCGACGAGCAGGGGAGAAAATAGCTGAAGCGGCCTCTAAAGGAGCGAAACTGATTTCCCTTCCAGAGTGTTTCAACTCACCATACGGTGCTCAATTCTTCGCCGACTATGCTGAACCTATTCCCGATGGACCGACAACTGTTTTTCTAAAGGAGCAAGCCATCAAGCACGGTATCTACCTGATAGGTGGTTCTCACCCAGAGAGGGACGGTGATAAACTCTACAATACATGTGTAATATTCGGGCCGGACGGAGAGGCGATTGCAAAGCACAGGAAGGTACACTTGGCAGATGTTAATATTCCAGGAGGAATCCTCCTACAGGAATCATCTGCTCTCACACCCGGTGACACCTTCACCATATTCGACTGTGGCGAGTTCAAGATCGGTGTGGGTGTGTGT
This sequence comes from Pleurobrachia bachei, assembly GCA_000695325.1. Lineage (NCBI taxonomy): Eukaryota > Metazoa > Ctenophora > Tentaculata > Cydippida > Pleurobrachiidae > Pleurobrachia > Pleurobrachia bachei. The sequence continues at coordinate 9,238 of AVPN01001983.1, read as the reverse complement.
TATGATATCCGATTCCCTGAACCCGCTCACTTGATGAAAATGCGAGGTGCAGATGTCCTGATCTACCCGGGTGCGTTCAATATGACAACAGGACCTCTTTATTTTGATCTCCTGACTCGTGCACGTGCAACTGATAACCAGGCTTATTGTGCAAGTGTGTCTCCAGCGAGGGATGTAGATGCCAGCTATGTGGCATGGGGCTGCACATTAGTAGCGGGTCCGAGTGGGATTATTATGGACCAGATAGGACCGGACGAGGGTATTGTGTATACGGAGTTTAGTATGGAGGAGCTCAAGGTTGTTAGGGCTGGTGTTCCAATTTGGGAACAGAAGAGGCCTGACCTTTATACTGTGGGAGAAACTGCCAAACTTACATGGAATATGCCTCTTTAATTGTTAACGTATGGTTTTATACACATTTTAAACATCTTTTAGTAAACACTTTAGTAATAATTTGTCATTTTACCAAGGGTCGTATGACGTTTTCAGGTTCTAGGATTTGGAAAAAAGTGGAATTGTTGATAATTGGTTCAGCCCCTTGCCAGGCAACTATGTATTTCTTACACCGCGAATATCCTTAAGGGACCCCAATAAAGTTGATTCTTTTCGCCACGTGACCTTCATGGACCAATCACTGCTCAGATCACGTGCGTGACGCGTTTTTTAGCTGCTCTGCTCTGTGGTCAGTGGTTTGTCAAGCTTCAACAAACAACAACTTTATTAGGGTCCCCTATGATACAGATTACATTGTATTGTGTAGGAAAATGGATATTTGAGCGAACCTGGGCCACGGCATCCGTTTAAAAATCGGGGGAAAAAAAATAAAAATCGAAGTGAAAACTTTAAAACTTCTTGAAATTTTAAAATTAAAACTTAACCAAAAACCGCCGCGCGGCTTATAGCGCGCGAATTTACAAAAGTAAATTTGCGCGTTATAAAACGTTGCGCTTGTTTGTGTCAATGAACGTCATCGCGCGCGACACACACTCAACACGCGAAGTGTGACAGAGTCCGATTCTGGCGCCAAACCTCAATACTGCGTGATAATGAACGAGTTGAGAAATTTCTCGAATGGGACCTGACGAATCAAAAGGACCCTCAAGGACCCGCTGTGTGACGAATACTAATAACGAGGGGATGTGACATCAAAACTGGTGGACCGTGGAAGTACGGGAGGTCCACAGAAACTTAAAACTACACACAACATCGAGTAAGATTTAAGATATGACCAATTTATGATCCTTCCCTGTACACTGTACATCGCTCATTAAATTTTATAATGAGGGTACTCACTACCATGTCGTTACACGCATGACACATCAAGCCTATATTCCAGATTATCTAGGCACCTATAACATGTTGAGAGAATGGTGGTAGATTATGGCCTGGTGCCAAGTATGGCTAACACAAGGAGACCATTAGAGGGGGCTGTGTATTCACCTCTCCTGTCTGTATCTTTGTTTGCCATGACAGTCTACACTGATTTGTGGCATGACCACAAAGACGAAGATGTAGGGACACCCGTGTTTGATATTGTGGTGGGTCGCCTCACCCTTATTCTATCCGTTATTGGGTGAGCAATGAGCATTCAGGAACATGGTTCATGATTCATATTGCTACATGCAAATCTGTGTAAACAATTCTCATTGGGCCACTCTTACACTTCTGAGGCTTTAACTTGATCTGCTTTTCCATTGGGCAACTTTCAAAATCTCAAAAACTTCTCTTCCCAGAGTTGGTTTGAACTTGATGGTGCTATGTCGAATGAAAAGTCGGAAGCTCCCCAACTCTCCCACACTGATATTTCAAATGCAGCTTGCCCTGATAGATACCATGCACTGCCTAGTTCCATCCCTGTTCCTGGCAGACATTCACTATGATAGAAATAACCTGGTTCGACTGCAGAGATATGAGGCTGAGATCATTATCAACAGCTCAGGTAATAATGACCTTCCTTTGATAAACTTCCGACGTGATTAGGGAATCAAAGTAGAACCCGAATTCTACCGGGAATAAAACAATATATCACGAGGCATATATTGCATTTTATCTCATCCATATTTCATGTAAGAAGCACGATAGTGAGAGAATAATTATGATAGAGGGAGAAAGTTAGAGAGAGAAAGTTAGAGATAAAAAAGAAAGTAATTTCCGAACGGCTTCTCACGTGTACTAGCACGCAAAGAATGCCAACTCACTTTCATGACCTATACCGGCCGGGTGTGCTAGTTCTATGTGATATATATTTCTCCCTCCTACCGATATCCTTGAATATCGAATTATGGCGTGATTCTAGACACACCTGTGTGTGTTTGCCTTATTCTGAACCTCTATTTTGTGTGTTATTGAAGGGGTCCGGGGTGTGACCTGTATGACGTGGCACATTGACCACTATCCCCCGTATTACATTCCGTGGTCTTCCAAATGTTCCAGAATACTGAACCTAACTTCATTGTGTATTTACAGTAGTAATCCTTTGCAAAGCTGCCTAAATATGATGCATGTTGTCTAGTTTGTACCCTTCTTCGCTATCATCTAAGAGATGCGAAGAAGAGTCGAGAACTAGACAATTATATCCCGAAACTTGTATGATCCTCTATTGCTGACACTTGTATTGCAGGGTGGGTTTGGTTTCTAAAGCAGTTTGGTACCTACTATATAATGTTAGTGTGGGGAGTTGAGAAGCTGCTCTTTTGGTATCTCGGTCCGGAGAGGATAAGATTCACGAAGAAGACTGCCTACACTACGACATTTGTTGGGCTGTGTTTTGTGCTGGCCATCGTCAACCTACCACTAGGTTAGTAGGCCAACATGTGGCCGTCCTGGATTAAACCTATATAATAGCTGACTCTAGTCTCTAACTTCTAGTAGAGACTAGATATATATGTGAATAATGATTATGTAAAGCTAGGCTTTGTCTGTACCCGCTTTCTGAAAACTCCAAAAGCTAGGATATGAAATAGTGGAGAAGAGCAAGAATCTTATTGATGATCGAATTGATAAGATGGAGAGAAGCTGGGAACTTTCTTACTATTATTACTATAGATATATCTACAAAAAGAGAGAAATAACTCGTCTATTTTTCAGTGGGAGGAGCGATGTATTCTAACAACAGAGCTGGCCTAATTGAATTCACGGGTGAATGGGATCTCCTTGGTATACCATCGAGTGTAGTGGAATGGATATATACTTCCCTACCTATTTCTTGCTATATGATAGTCCTTATGCTGGGCATGAGAATCCTGGTCACCTCAGGAGCAGAGTTCATTTCCAACATAAGAGGAGGACCTAAAGAGTGGCGGCCCTTGGAGCAAAGATTTGTTGAGACACCCCAGCACAACCCGAAAGCCTTTTTGTATCTGCTTAACTTTATAGTGTGTTTTGCGGCCCACGTGGGTCTAGTTGGGATACACTGGGTTGAAGTGTTTAGGTGGCAACATGGTGATGTGAGTCAGGAGGATGCTTCTAACAAGATAACTTTCCCTGCAGGAGTCATGGCGCTAACCCTCAATGCTATAGTTAACCCTATGATTTACTGTATTTGATTATGAATTTGTTCCCGGTAATTTTGTGTATTGTTTGTCTCCTGATTCAGTCGGTGCTGAGTGTTCTACCGACAACATTCCCATTTTCCTTACAAACTGCTCCCTCCTCCCCTTCTGAGGTAATTAAAAGTTCAGTGATATTTGATAAACTATTTTAAGGGCTGAAAATTGTTGTCACCAATAATTAGATTGTCTGTCATCAATGATTAACCTTCCTGTATTATATGAATCTCAGACAACGTTTCAGGGTACTCCAGAACATGCAACACCCTCTCCCTGTACCACACGCTGTACTAATATCTCCTTCACGCCCCTGTGTGCAAGTAACTGCCGACTCTTCTACAACCGATGTGATTTTGAGCGGGCTGCCTGTCTGGATCCAACATTATACCTATTACAAGAGGGCTGGTGTCCACCTAACATCGGTCCCACCATTGCTGTAACCTCAGATCAGCCCCATGAGGAGTGGTTGGACAGTTTGCATGTTACAGGGTCACGTGTTACATGTCACGTGGTTCAATCCTCCCATCCACCAAATATTCGGTGGATATCCGACCCCGCTGAGAACTCTTCTACTGTTGCTATGACAACTCAACACATTTCCACAGCAATGGTCGTCATGGAAACGGACACTCCAGGTAGATGCACGTGTGTGGTGGAGATGTGTGGGGGGAACAAGAGGAGTGAGAAAGTGGTATACATTCACCCCAATACTGGTGAGAATTCAGTCTGTTCGGTCCTTGGAGGATCAATAATTCAAACATTTGACGGTCAGATCTTGTCAACCCAACTTCAGGGTGATTTTGTGATTGCAGTAGACGCTATTTCATTCAATTGGTATATCTACGTCCGGTATTACAGTCACCTTTACACAGTGACCATCTACAACAGAAACCTAATATTCTCGGTTCACAGGTTTGGTAGGATCAGGATGGAGAACAGTGTGGTGACAAGAGAACTAGAGGTTGGAACCACCATGAATTTGGGTAAAGGTCACACTGTAACAAGAACACTCGGATCAGTAACTGTGAGAAGTAGCGAGTATACGATAGTATGGAATAGGGACAGAGACCTGTTTTTATCTGTACCCCTGGGTAGAGCTTCAATTGGGATATGTGGCAATAATGTCATGGGATTCCCCTCTCTCCGCCCAAGGCTGATTGTCTCTCAAGCAACTGTAGTCGAGGAGTTTCTAAGTAGCTGGAGACTGAACTCAGATCACCGGAAAATACGGGGTGAGGAGGTTAACTTTCCAGCTCATGAACCCCGGCTAAGATATTGTTTAGATTTAGTTAGTAGGAGACGGGGGTGTAGTTTCAAAATGGCCAAAGCCCTGACAAGACTTTGTGCAGCGGTCTTTACTGATCGTGCCAATGAAGTGTGTGATTTTGAATGTTTTCTAGATGAGTTTGTTGTTAATTTCTGTACATAACAAACTGAAGAACTCTTAGCTAATAAGTTATAACAAATAATATTTTAACTTAACAAATATCAAATAAACATGCCTCTTTTGAAACCCACCAGATAACAAGAATTATTTGCATTATGTATCCACAATGCTGTATTTCCCTGCCCGGGCCCAAGTTCAAGGATTATAATATTTGAAAGCATCAGCCGAGTAGCCGACATAAGATCTGACATGCCTGACACGCCTGCTTCTAATTGGGTGCTGATATGTGAGCTGGTAAAGCTGGTGGGTTGTCTAATTAGACTCCAGTTTCAAGGTTATGTGATATCATGACATCATGTACTTGCAGTTCATGTCACAGTTCGAAAGTGAATACATAGACGTAGGGCGCGGCGACATGTTCATGGTCCTCCGTCGCAAAGCTACTTAACTGCAACAGAAACACTGTGTGCGCGCGGATTTCTGGGGGACCGGGGAAATGCATATTTCATCAAAACAGTTATAGTCAAATTTTTTAACCAAGGGACAGGGGGGGTCTTTTTGACCTTATTTCAAACGCGCATATCTCCGGTTCCTGATGAGGTAGAGACTTGAAATTTGGAGGTTAGGAAGATCATGCCAAGTTCTACATAACCTCTAAATTTCAAGTCTTTATCTT
>AVPN01001979.1:0-16817 GCA_000695325.1 Pleurobrachia bachei | reverse complement strand
CTCTCTCAGGGCGAATAATACTGGCCAAGCTAGCAGAGAACATGTCAGGATACCTCCTGTCCCAAGTTTCTACCAAGGTGATGAAGAAGATAGACAACCTACACAGACGGAGAATGAGCAAGCCACCACTAGAGTTCTTTAGGGTCAATGGGCAACCCCCAGAAATGATGCGATTGCCGCTGATGGAGTCGACTGCGGTGGCATTTGGTTTGGCACCGGGCTGTCTAAAAAACAATGTTGCCCCAACCAATAATCTAGGAGGAGGGGGTAGCACCACAAACCAGTTGTCACAATAAATACATCTAGCGTCTTTTTCTTCTCCTCGGTGTTTGGAACACTGACCGATCTCTGCTCTCCTCCCAGCCAAGTGGCATATAGAGACGAAGCCTACTTTCAAAGGCAGGTATCATCTGATCAATGACGGAGGACTTGAACATTGTCGCGACTGTGTTGTATAACTTGTTTGAAAACCTGAGAGATATGTTTGTGTGTTAAAAAGTATCTGAAGATGTTTGATTTGTGTTAAATTATTGTTTTAAAATTCGTACCTAAATGAGACTTCAAAATTCATCAGAGAGGTGTGTTCTATAGGTCCGGGTCCTATTGTCCAGTCCATATTGAGGTGATCAAACAGTGTCTTGTTTTCACAAACAGCCTGGAAAAGAGGGGAAATAGCTGATAAACGCTAATATCATGCGGATAAGCAATAGCGTGAATAATTGAACTGGTTTGAAATTGAAAAACGGCTATCACCAGAAAATTCCCACGCTTCAAAACTGCGCGCTTTTTGCGCACTCAACCCACCAAAAAGAGGTTCGCGCGTTGCGTAAACGTACCGAAACTATTTTCGTGCCGTCCAGATTTGTAGAGCCGCTGACTTTGGATGTGTACCCCAGTTTGTACAACTGAAACCCTACCTGGAAGGGGAATGGATAGCTGGTACAGTGGTACAATCAGTTTAAACAGGCTCATAATTTTCATAATCGAGATCTCTCATTATATCTGACAGCTCACTATACCTTTAACTCTGCCTCCATATATTGATGGTTATCCCTTGTAGTTTCCTTATGTACTACACTGTCCACACAATAGGGGATGAACTCCTTATACTCAGATACCTTCATAACCACATCATAAATCTCCTCAGGGGACCATCTGAAAGTGAGAGACAATCTGTATAATGGTAGTAATTGGGAGACAGTTCTGTAGAATGGTAATAATGGGTACTGGTTTCAATAGTTTCTGTAGAATGGTACTGGTTTCAATGGTCAATGGTTTCTAACTATCACACTAGCACCATCAGAAATCTTCTCTTTAGACTATTTCACCAGAACATGGGCACACTAGTATAACTTTCCATCACGTGTTGTTCATGTGTCATGCCACATCAGGAACCGACCGAATAGAGAAATACTGGTCCCTGATTGGCTGATAACCAGTCACATGACCTAAATAACGAGTTCTGATTGGTTGTTGTTTCGGTCGGTTCCTGTGCCACACTATTGCACTAGGTATACCACTCATGGGAAACATAATTCCTGGAAGAGGAATATAATAATACTGAATATTATAATTTACTGAATATTATAGTACTGAATCCACTCACCCGACCACTCTGTTGTCTCTATATTTCACTGTCTCTGTTTCCAGATCACTCTCCTGTAGGTGGGGGTTGTCCTCCAACCGTCGCTTTCGTCTCTCTCCCGCCTTTCTGAGAATTAAATATCACGTGAGTGACAATGGTTTAGCAGTACAATGGACTCATTTAAATGGTCTAGACTATAGACCCGAGCTATATTTTCATTTGTCGCAACCTGAGGTGCTACAGAGGTGAGACAACGATTTGAAATTTGTCGCTTGTTTCCGAGAAATGAAGAAGAGTGAGACGGAGTGGGGCTGATTGAATAACTAGAAATAATGAAGAACAAGAGACAGAAAGTGAGAAAATATGTCTCGCGAGAAAGATAGATAGAGAGAGAGAGATAGAGAGAGAGAGAGAGAGTGAGAGAGAGAGAGAGAGAAAGAGGAAGAGAGAAAAATATACGCATATGATGGTTTTCGTCTCATTATTAACGCATTATCTGGTCATATAGTTCAATTGTCTACAATTTTACAACGTATTTAAGCGCCCTCCACGACGCGAGAAAAAATAAAAAACTTTAAATATGAGCGGACTAACTCCTAGATGCCGTAGACCGCGTCGTAGGCAACCCTTCATGCGAGCGGTCAAAATGGCGGAGCACCACTGTTATTTGTTAGTTCTATCTCTCCTCCTCTTATCTTTCTTCTATTAGCTATGTTTTTCATCCATTAGGCACCCAAGTGGCCACTGTAATATTTATCATGCGAGGTTTCTTTCTTGATTCATATCATGCGGCCGCACGCATATATTTTTGCAGTGTGATTTACACAAATCTAGAAATGTTGAGACATTATATCCTGATATGATCTGTGCCTTTAGTTTGGCCCCTGATAACTGTATTTCAACCTACCTTTCCGACGTTGTGTCATGGTCATCGTGGTCGTTAGGTCCCAGTGGGTCGTACACTCTCCTAACAGGGACCACCAACCCACTCCTTCCTCTGTTGTGCCTAGAGAGTAGAGTATTGGGTTGTTGTTTTTGTGGTGCTGCGATTCGGACTATGCAGAGCATATCGCCTCAAACGCTCCAAGGAGTCTAACTCCCGGCCTAACCAAGGAAAACTTGGGAATTCCCTATATATGAATCTGTAACTAGGTAGAGTATTGGGTTTAGAGGTGTGTAGAATTAGTTACTGCTAGGCCTGCTATATGCCTATATAATTAGACTGGCTCCCAAACTTCATCTATTGCTACATGTAATGTTACCTGAGGCAGGAGTTAGCGTAGATTCGCTCCGCGGCAGTACCCACCACCCTCCGACATAGTCCCACCCCACTCATTGCTTGCTTTGTTGCTGCTGTAACTCTTCTGTAGCTGTATATCCTTGCTATAATACTTAGTATACTGGGTTAGGTTTAGAGATCGGAGAACATGGGTGGGGCATTAAAACAATAAATAATTAAGACATTACTTGACATTTACCGATGGCATATATGCAATAAAATAATACTCTTGTGCAGTATTTCAGTCAAAATAATAAATTACCATTAAATCTCTCTCTGTCTCTCAAGGATCATACAAATTTGCCTCCTTCATTTCGTTTATAAAGAACTTCTGCAACACAGACGCACACTTATAGTATTCAGAAAGTGAGAAAATATGTCTCGCGAGAAAGATAGATAGAGAGAGAGAGAGAGAGAGAGTGAGAGAGAGAGAGAGAGAAAGAGGAAGAGAGAAAAATATACGCATATGATGGTTTTCGTCTCATTATTAACGCATTATCTGGTCATATAGTTCAATTGTCTACAATTTTACAACGTATTTAAGCGCCCTCCACGACGCGAGAAAAAACTTTAAATATGAGCGGACTAACTCCTAGATGCCGTAGACCGCGTCGTAGGCAACCCTTCATGCGAGCGGTCAAAATGGCGGAGCACCACTGTTATTTGTTAGTTCTATCTCTCCTCCTCTTATCTTTCTTCTATTAGCTATGTTTTTCATCCATTAGGCACCCAAGTGGCCACTGTAATATTTATCATGCGAGGTTTCTTTCTTGATTCATATCATGCGGCCGCACGCATATATTTTTGCAGTGTGATTTACACAAATCTAGAAATGTTGAGACATTATATCCTGATATGATCTGTGCCTTTAGTTTGGCCCCTGATAACTGTATTTCGACCTACCTTTCCGACGTTGTGTCGTGATCATCGTGATCGTTAGGTCCCAGTGGGTCATACACTCTCCTAACAGGGACCACCAACCCACTCCTTCCTCTGTTGTGCCTAGAGAGTAGAGTATTGGGTTGTTGTTGTTGTGGTGCTGCGATTCGGACTATGCAGAGCATATCGCCTCAAACGCTCCAAGGAGTCTAACTCCCGGCCTAACCAAGGAAAACTTGGGAATTCCCTATATATGAATCTGTAACTAGGTAGAGTATTGGGTTTAGAGGTGTGTAGAATTAGTTACTGCTAGGCCTGCTATATGCCTATATAATTAGACTGGCTCCCAAACTTCATCTATTGCTACATGTAATGTTACCTGAGGCAGGAGTTAGCGTAGATTCGCTCCGCGGCAGTACCCACCACCCTCCGACATAGTCCCACCCCACTCATTGCTTGCTTTGTTGCTGCTGTAACTCTTCTGTAGCTGTATTAGGAACGATATTATGAATCATATGACCCAATCCAAATCTCTAGCCTCTTTTTGGGCGGGGCATTAAAACAATATATAAATAAGACGTTACTTAACATTTACCGATGGCATATATGCAATAAAATAATACTCTTGTGCAGTATTTCAGTCAAAATAATAAATTACAATTAAATCTCTCTGTCTCTCAAGGATCATACAAATTTGCCTCCTTCATTTCGTTTATAAAGAACTTCTGCAACACAGACGCACACTTATAGTATTCTGTACTGGCATCATTGTAAAGCTTGCAGTTGTTTATCATTCGGTTAATATCTGCAATGAACATCTTCCTAGTCTTATAATACCCCTGACCCAACTTCTCTCCTATTGTCTGTAGATCACAGGGGTACTTGATGTGCTGGTAGTAGTCAGGTGCTATTTCAGGTTTTACTGGTTCCAAGAAGGGCCACGCTGAGCTGTGCCCCTTTAACTTGGCCCATATGGTGGTGAAGTATTTGTTATTTATACTACTGTTCTCCTCCTCCTTCTCAGTCCGGGGTGTCCACCCTGTCTCTAACACTCCCGGTATATCCTCTATAGCGATCCTGCCACCCTTCTTAAAGGACGTTATACCGGGGTAAACCTTGCTGGTCTTGCTCTGTCTCCACTCTACCAATCCCTGAACTATCTCTTTCTGCCTCTTGATCACCCTAGATAACTCCTTGTAGCAGATCTTGGGGTTCAGGGCGCACTGCATCAGGGTTGCTCCTTCATAATCCTTTATATACCCGTGATACTTGTGGGATTCCAGCGTTATATTCTTGGTGAACCCTTGTTTCTTAAAGTATCCAATAGCAAACTCGTCAGCAAATGTTAGAAAGTTTGTAATGCCGCATTGTATGTGATAGTCCTTGAGATGGTTCATTATGTGAGTTCCATAACCCTTGACTTGTTCGTTAGAGGACACGGCGTGGAAGACAATCTCTGTGAATCCTTGGGAGGGGAACTGTCGAAAACAGATCCCACCAATCACGGCATTGTTCTTGATCAGACACAGTACTTTGTGCTTTGAGTCGAATACCAGACGGGCTATATACTCTTTGGGCATTCGAGGGAGCTGCAACACATAGACGTTCTGAGGGGGGCAATTGGCGGTGTTAATGGATAGAGATTGGAGGGATAGAGTGAGGGATATATGCGGTTATGTTATACCTTAATTCATATAATGGCCCGCATAAAGTTAGAATTTATAGCGCGACGGGGGTATATGCTTTAGTGCATTTGAAATTTTAATTTAAGCTAAATGGAGATGCCAAGTTCCAAGAATTGATTTAAATTATTATATAGTCTTGATGGACGTTAAAGGGATACAATTTATATCTTACAAAGAGAGGCGATAAAATGGCCCATTATAACTAAATGTACCACATAATAGGCGTGATATCTTGACCTCGTACAGAAACTAATTGGAAATTATTGCTCTTTTAATTTTTTACTGGTCACGTAGATGCTTGCAGTGATATATGTCCTATTCGATTCATCGGTTAATATAAGTTAATTATGTTCAAGGAAATGCTCTCAATCTGTAAAGATAATTTACTGTCATAGATTGTCCTAACTGCGAAAATGTGCGGTGTTGAGATGTGTCTTTGACATGGGTCTTTCATTCTCACATAAGGATATTGTAGTATTGTTAAAATAATGTCGACACTTACCTTGTTTGACCATCTATCTTTACGACATTTATAAAATAAGGGTTCTAAATGACTCATGAGAAAGAGTTAACAACACGATTCCTGTTTTTCTTTCTCACTGTGAGTTGCAACACGACCTTTAAAGTTTAATCGGCCCCTATCTGGCGCCTGAGTGCACTGTCAAAGCGGGGTCTAACACCGCCAGACAGTAATCCCTAACTACTGCTACAGATAACATAGTTCGCCGTTCGCTTGTTATTATGCTTTATATGTCATATCATGTGATCTTCTCACTCTCATGTGTAATTACCGGGCCCACACCAGATTAGTTTGGAATTACCTGCATGCCTACCAGCCAGAGGAGATGTTGTTTAGGTACCTCCGTGTGCAGGGAGTTTTGTATCACCTCAACTCTGATGATACCTTGTTCCTCCTCATGTCTCGCTCCCTCGTCCCTCGCGCTGAAAGATTATTTAGTAGTGATCTAGTGACATAATGAACAGGCCTTTTAACCTCTAGTCTGCAGTCAAGTGTTATTCCAAACTAAACTTAAAATTAGACCTCTCTATGTCCTATATACACCAATCGTTTAACTATTGAATATTATTATATTCTCTTGGTAAATGGAAATATGTGATAATAATATATCACCGCACTTCTTTCTTCTCTACCGAACACATTCAATGATGACAAATACATGATGACACACACACACTCACTATAGGACATTATTATTATAGGACTATCACTATTATAGGACTATCGAATCATTATAGGACTATCTTTATTTATTATAGGACATAAAAAAGGCTCCAAACTGTACCAGCCGCTCTCACCAACCAACACATTATAGGACTATAACTATATCATGCAGTTGTTGCTTACCACCTCACCGCTCAATATTTGTCCTTGTATTTATACCATTTCAGTTCTAGTAAATGCAGTTGTTCACAGGAACAAGTAAAGGTCTCACTGGCTAGACACATTAAATGTGTTATGTATGCACACTGAATTGTCATGACAATAGTGCGTCGAATATATTGTGTAAATTTCAGCCTTAGTTTGTCTGAGGCGATTAATTGAATATATCTTTATACAGTCGTTTGAGCGGCCTGAACATTGCACGTAACACACATTATGAAAACATCATGGTCAGCTTCAGGGATAGGAATGGCGATATTTACTATCAGTTAGCAGCCATAGTTGGTCACGTATAAAAGGTCACCTATTTTGAAGTCCAGGAGGTCCAACTTGTCGGCTCGGTTCTAGAATTGTTTCAATGACCTGGGCAACTGTGTGACTTGACATGACTTGCTGGGTTCCCACACTCGAATAGTCGTCTTCAACAACAGCTGTTCTATCTTATCCGCCGAATAATCAAAATAATCTCTCTACAAAGGTAGACTGAGATCTGAGATCTGAGAGATGTTTAAATCTGGACTTCTAAAAACCCTATCTCACTGTTAAGATGGTAAAACCCTTTCTCAACATAGTTTGATACTTTTGAAGAGATTTGACCCTCACGACTAACATACCCATGGGCCTTGGGGAGGGTGTGTTTCCCCAGATAGGACTGGCCTCATTTCCTATCTCTGCCTCTAGTGAGTCCAATAATTCAGGGAGCAGTGCTCGGAACATTTGCTGTCTATCCGGGGCTATCTTATCAAACACCAACTCGATCTGCGAGAGAAAGAGAGAGTATAAAAAATTATTTTATGGCGAGGGCGGGTACAATGAATTATATGAAGTTTGTGAGCCAGTCAGCAGTCTAATTATGAACATGGAACTGTGCTCCTCAAAAACAAAAGACCCTTACGAAGATAAACACATATCTAGCTCCATCAATTGCCGCTATTATTGTTCCCTGGCACCAGCATGGCCCGCCCCACTTGTAGTTTCACTTGTTATTAGCAGTTACTTCGTCTTACTATAACATTTTATAATTATGCAGCCTGAGTTCCTGGGGCTGTGTAGCGTGCACAAAGATACCAGTCATCAGTAATATATTATGATGAGGCTGTCAGTTCATGATCTAGGGCCCATATATTTGGTGTTGACTATAATTGACTGATCAGTGATCATCCCCGCCCAGACGCTACTGCCTAACTCTAACTCATACCTTGCTGGTGAACTGTTTCCTGATGAAGGGGAAGGTGAACTTGAGGAAAGTCCGTCCAAATATTTGGGATACCTCATGGTGTTGAAGGGACTGGACAGACAGGGGCACGTGACAGAATGCTAACCACCTGCAGATTGTTATGTGTTAGTTTCCTATAGTTAGCAGTTATAACCCTCCTTTACATTTGTAAACGACTAACGAGGGATATAATATGTTATGTGTTTTTGCATAAGGCATATTCTTGCCCGTTCTTACCTAAAATAAATGGTCTTGTAGGCGTTAGTTTTTGCCGCTGGATTTTTTTCGCTAAACACAGCAGGACTCTGTAGACTGAACTTGTTGATAAGGTAGAGAAGGTATTTCCCAATATCTGAGAGTTTCTTCTGATCCTCGGGCTGGGGTGGAAAAAGGAGATAAAGTCGGATTTTTCGAAGTTGTCACCCCCCTGCGTGGCACGCGAAGTTTTATTTACGCGTCAGAATCTTGATTTGGCAAAAAATCCGACTTTAGTTATAGTGAACATTGAGAACTAGGGAGAAGAGTTGTGCTCCGTCACGTTGCCGCCTGTTCAAAACGTTGCCTCCAACACGATCTATCGCGTCTAATACGCAATCCACTCATCTCACATTGATTGCTTTTTTCGAGCGTCTAGGACGTTATGGACCGCGTCATGGGTGGCGCTGTAGGGGCTTCCAGAATGACGGTCGACACGGCATCACTGAGAGAGAGAGGGGGAGGGAGGGAGAGGGGGAGGGAGGGGAGATATAAAATATGTGAGCTGCGAGAGGAATACCCAGGCTTCATTGTTTTATGTTATTTCTTTGTCCCCAACATTTTGTGACCTTTTCTATGAGGGCTCCATTCACATTTGTGTCAAAGTCCAATCCGGTTCAGATATTGCAAACGATAAATTGGATTTGAGAAACTATACCGATTTGAAATCAATTATTATCGGTGTTTTATTAAATCGACATATATTTCTTGTGTTAATCCCCTTTCATTGCCGCTACAGTTCTATCGGACATACAACTCCCCCATGTGGCCCATCCCTTGGTGACTTGGTGACTCAATCAAAAGGAGCCTTGATGATGATTTGTGTTGTTACAATGAATTATATGAAGTTTGTGAGCCAGTCAGCAGTCTAATTATGAACATGGAACTGTGCTCCTCAAAAACAAAAGACCCTTACGAAGATAAACACATATCTAGCTCCATCAATTGCCGCTATTATTGTTCCCTGGCACCAGCATGGCCCGCCCCACTTGTAGTTTCACTTGTTATTAGCAGTTACTTCGTCTTACTATAACATTTTATAATTATGCAGCCTGAGTTCCTGGGGCTGTGTAGCGTGCACAAAGATACCAGTCATCAGTAATATATTATGATGAGGCTGTCAGTTCATGATCTAGGGCCCATATATTTGGTGTTGACTATAATTGACTGATCAGTGATCATCCCCGCCCAGACGCTACTGCCTAACTCTAACTCATACCTTGCTGGTGCCCTGTTTCCTGATGAAGGGGAAGGTGAACTTGAGGAAAGTCCGTCCAAATATTTGGGATACCTCATGGTGTTGAAGGGACTGGACAGACAGGGGCACGTGACAGAATGCTAACCACCTGCAGATTGTTATGTGTTAGTTTCCTATAGTTAGCAGTTATAACCCTCCTTTACATTTGTAAACGACTAACGAGGGATATAATATGTTATGTGTTTTTGCATAAGGCATATTCTTGCCCGTTCTTACCTAAAATAAATGGTCTTGTAGGCGTTAGTTTTTGCCGCTGGATTTTTTTCGCTAAACACAGCAGGACTCTGTAGACTGAACTTGTTGATAAGGTAGAGAAGGTATTTCCCAATATCTGAGAGTTTCTTCTGATCCTCGGGCTGGGGTGGAAAAAGGAGATAAAGTCGGATTTTTCGAAGTTGTCACCCCCCTGCGTGGCACGCGAAGTTTTATTTACGCGTCAGAATCTTGATTTGGCAAAAAATCCGACTTTAGTTATAGTGAACATTGAGAACTAGGGAGAAGAGTTGTGCTCCGTCACGTTGCCGCCTGTTCAAAACGTTGCCTCCAACACGATCTATCGCGTCTAATACGCAATCCACTCATCTCACATTGATTGCTTTTTTCGAGCGTCTAGGACGTTATGGACCGCGTCATGGGTGGCGCTGTAGGGGCTTCCAGAATGACGGTCGACACGGCATCACTGAGAGAGAGAGGGGGAGGGAGGGAGAGGGGGAGGGAGGGGAGATATAAAATATGTGAGCTGCGAGAGGAATACCCAGGCTTCATTGTTTTATGTTATTTCTTTGTCCCCAACATTTTGTGACCTTTTCTATGAGGGCTCCATTCACATTTGTGTCAAAGTCCAATCCGGTTCAGATATTGCAAACGATAAATTGGATTTGAGAAACTATACCGATTTGAAATCAATTATTATCGGTGTTTTATTAAATCGACATATATTTCTTGTGTTAATCCCCTTTCATTGCCGCTACAGTTCTATCGGACATACAACTCCCCCATGTGGCCCATCCCTTGGTGACTTGGTGACTCAATCAAAAGGAGCCTTGATGATGATTTGTGTTGTTACTGTAAACGTATGCCACCAAATATATTCAAAACTAGTTATCTAGAGCTACTGTATAATTGCACATGAGGATACAGCGGGTTACGAATTCATCTCTTTTTTTGACAAAGGATACAGCTTGCCCTCCTTGACACAATTATCTAATATATCTCCATCGTTCATGATAAACAGTTTATGATAAACGCTCTGCAATTACACTGCACTAGCGCCTTTACCCAATATACTTTTAAACTATCTGTAATGGTGTGCCTTCCTAGTTAATGAGGAGAGTATCACAATTACACGTAAACGATAGTATATAACCACGGGTCACGTTGTTGCTATATTATCCACTCATGTATGGAAATTATTCAATGTGGATAGTGTGTGTTTGAATATATTGATTGTGTGATATCCTATAACTGACCTAATTTCCATTATTTAGCATCATGAGCAACACAACAGTCGACTCAACAGTTATCCATGGTGTTAATACAATTGATCAGATACTGTTTACCCTGGCCTTCCTAATCGGGACCCCTCTCAACCTCATCTGCTTTTTGTTCTTCTTACTTGATAGGAAGAGTAGGGACTCAGCCTTCCATTCCATCAACCAGTGGATCAGTATATTTGATACTGTGATCTGTGGTATCACCCTCGTCCCTGCTGTGTCCTCCTTCTATCCAGAGTCCTATGGCCTCCTGCAGTACTCTGTAGTGTGCGTGGGACATGGGATCTTGTGGAACATGGCCACCAGACAGGCCATATTCCAGGTTACTGTACTCAGTGTAACTCGGTGTATGATAATGGTCTGGCCAATGATAGTCATCCAGAAGAGAATGGTGTGGCTGGTACTAGGAACATACGCAACCATTCAACTCGTCCAGGCCTCAATCCCTCTCTGGTTTGGACAATCCTACATCTACTATCAGGGCATATGCTCCTGGGGCTTCAATGCGATTCTGGATCTGGCAGTGGAAAATGGATGGATTCGTGGAGGAACCAAGAATAATTGGAATGTTGCAGTGAACTTTTTAACATTTATTGTTCAGTATACCATCCCTACAACAGTGGTGCTTGTCAGCGGTCTGGTAACATGTACCGCTGTCTGGTTGAAATCAGTTGGAATCGGAAAGAAGGATCCTAAGAAAGATGTCACAATCACCGTGATATTGCTAACTGGAGCGTGTGTACTGGCAAATGGGCCTCTATCCACTATTGCATGTATCTTCATCCACAACCTTACAACAGGATCGTCCCACGGGTACTCAGTGTGGCTGGCTGACTTCGCTGCACGGCATGCTGCAACTATAAACTCAACACTCAACGCTACCATATACATCACTAGAATCAGGAGGTTGAGGTTGTTCATTTTATCAAGATCGGAGCGACCGAGAGCAAGCCTCGCAAGGCGGTTCACGTTCACTAGTTTTAACTTCACCAACTTGACCTTTACAAATAGACAGGCGAGTCAGCTATGCAGTAAAGCCGACACGCACAGACAGGCGAGTATATGCAGTAAAGCGGAGACGCCAATGTGAACAGTAACGACGGGCTAAAAAGACTTGTTTGACTATCTTGTCCGGATCATTTTCTTCCACATTGTGTTGTAACAATGATGCTCCGTACCGATTAAGAGCATTTCATGAGTGTGTCTTAACGTCCTGGACAACGCTTCGTGCGACGCTTTATGTGGGCGACCAATATGACGGAGTACAACTTTTAGACCCGAAAATATATTTATTGTTTTTACGTTGAAAAGGAGCGGATTACGGTAGAGAGGGTTGATCACGCTGGTAAATTGGGTCGGTAGAAAATTAGACCCCAACACCTTCTGAACGTTACCTGCGAGCACAATCCATCCATGCGCTATCGAAAGTACACATTTATATTTCGCATAACTCCCATTTCTACCGACTCAATCTACCAACGCGATCTACCAACCCCGTAATCTGCAAGATATTGCTATGTTGTATACTCACTGTGTAATGTTTAAAATTGTTGTTGATAAATGAAGTGATTGCTTTTGAAATTGTAACGGTCTCAAAGGGCGGCTTCCCAAATGTTGGCTCTACATTCGGCTCAGTACACTGGCTCACAGCCTTCCGCAGAATCTTCAGTAAAATAAAAAGAGCGTGTTTTAGAACTGAGTCCGTCTCTCTGAAACAAAAGAAGAATATTATTCCGCCCACAAAAATGTTGCCCAAAGGGTTGTCCAGGACGTCTAAGACAAACTCCTTTGCGGGTGGCCAATTTGACGGAGCACAACTGTGATAAACCATTTAGTAAGATATAAATGAAGATGATTGTCGCAGTGGAGAACTAACTTGTGATAAAGGGTGTATAGAAGATCAATTTCCACAGTTAGATCCAAAATACTCTCTCGTTGCGGAACCGACAATGTTAGAACTTTCTCGATGTGGTACTGAAAACAAAGAAAGGATAAAATGGCAAAATTATCCCTACACAGTTTTGTCGTAATTACCTGTATGGCATGGCCGCAGTTGGAGCAGTCCCGAGACGGTGCACTAGAGCCATTCTTCCAAAAACAGCAATTACAGCCACTGTTTTTGCACGGGGAGTAGGATGCGATACGTTCTAACTGCTTCGATTGGGATACATTTCGAAATGCAGCTTTATTGGAAAGTGTAGCTTGTAGTAAACCCTTTCCTTTCTCGACGGAACTACCCTCTGACATAAGGCGAAACAAAATCCGGCGGAATTTTTTGTCGGTTTGTTAAGCTTTTGCAAATTAAATTGGAAACTTCACAAACCACCTACTACTCTTTTTAATAATTTCGGGAAACGCGGCGCGTCTTCATATTTGCGCGTTTGACACATTCCAAAATGCTTTTTGCGATGTGCTTTCATTAGTTAGAAGGGCGTTGCGCGCGTCTGATTCGTAAACTGCAACCTCACTTGTGGCTACGTGTTGAGCAATACGATACGAGTCGGAGGAGGGCGGTGTACTGGGACTTGCGTAACACACATGATCAGTCAAACACACTGGATCGTTTCAAGCCAATACCATTAAACTCAATCAACACATACACGATGAATTGCAACACGTATTCCTGCGTGCATTGTACAAAATGAACTTTACACGCCTCATTATACTCGCTGCATTACCGAGAGGAAATGTGGTCATAAAAACTGGACCAACAGTAGCACCCATTTTAACAGAACTGGGGTAAAATGGATCAAATCGTAAAACAAATTACTGTTCTACTAGATCTCGATTATAACTCTACAATTTTCTATCTTACACCGGACCCTAGACAATGTTAGATCATTGAAGAAAAACTCATCAATTAATATACTCCCCATTAACTTAAAATGTTCCTAATTTCCTTATGGATGGAACACAAAAAGTCCGTATAGTTGAGGCCTTGTTCAAGTTTATCCTCTACTAGGAATTGCCTGAATATGTGTTCTGACTTGTCGTTCTGCCTCACTATATTTAACCTCAGGTACTGGCCCCTCTGTCCCCTAATCTCCTCCACAACACCTCTAACTCTTGTAGATGTTGCGTTATCGAAGGGTTGCAGGTTGCCTTGTGTAGGATCCACCCCGTCTAACATTGTAGCTCCAAACACTTCTTGCAGCCATTTTGAGGGTGTAGCAGCGCCCACCCACAGGATCAAAACCAGACCGTTCTCCAGGAGATGGGCTCCAGACTCCCTGATCCTGTCGTAGGAGGGTCGCACCATGGGAGGCATACCCTCGTTACCAAGGGTAGAGGTGTTCAAACTGAGGAGGAGGGGTGGTTGGAGAATATGTACATTGTACAAAGGGGTAATGAAACTATCCCCGGAAGTGTATCGGTGCACTGAGCTGTGTATAAAGTTAGTTGAGAACTACACAGAGAAACACTCAGTTTACACATGAGGTATAACACACGTCACTAGAGAATGACCCACCTGTATAGTCGAGGGTATAAGAAGAGTTCAGTTTGTTGAACACTCATCATTGCAAGCCTCTGTAACAAGTTACTTCTCTCGTCAAATCCAACCTAGGACACAGCCGGGGTTAGAGGCTGTACAGATGAACTACAGTATAAAGTGTCGAAGACAGACAATAAAAAACAGACAGCCAGACAGACAGAGACGCAGTGTGGAAGATATTTAAAACGTTTGTTCTTGCTTGTACACATTATAAAGAGAGCGTGTGTAGTGCGGTTGTTGTATACCACAGGCTGTGAGCTTTCTATGTGTGTGACGTCACGCAGCATGTACTAGTAATGCAGCCTGTGCAACTACTGTACTAGCAGTACTGACCTCCAGAGAGGGAAGGAGAGCGGGGGAACGTAGCAGGCAGTGTGAGTAGAGAGGTAGCAGTTTGAGGGTCTCAGGTAGGATGAGTTGTCCGGGTTGAGAGGGAGAGGCACAGTTCTGTCTGTAACACGCCAAACTCTGGCTAACCTTACCCGTCAACTGTTCTTTCAACTGGGGAGGGGTGGGGTTAGATTGGGAATAGTTAGATGGGGTTACTCGTAACTTGTCTAACCTCACACAATAAGAAAGTAACCGGTGGATATTACCAAGATGGGGATGGGGGTAAGGAAATAATGAAATCCTTGGATTCGAGAACTCACGTTTTTGTATGAGTGGTTAGAAAGGAGGGCCTTTCCGAACTCCTTGGTCAGAGAGTTAGCCATGGTATCCACGTCACACGACTTGTATATATCGGCCAGGTTGGATGAGACGGGCAGGGAGATGTTGAGAAGTCGCAACTTCCTCACACCAGACATGGAGGTGTAGAGTAGGGCCACCTGGGGAGAGAAGAGGGGGTTTGGATGGGAGTAGAGGGGGTTAGTGGGAAGTGGGGTTTAGTGAGGATGTGGGGAGTGGGAGGGCTTTAGTAAGGATGAGAGTGGAGGGGTTATAACGTAAACCTTGGTAATACAAAGGGGAAGTACAAGGGATAAGGAAGAGTGAAAATGACACGTGTATTATACTAGATAAGGTATTGTTATTTGAGAAGCCATGACTTCATCACGAATGACGATTCACGAAACCTAATACCCTACTACATCCACGAGGTATATGTCCACGTCACAATTCCTACCTGTACATAAGCATTAAATTCCTCCGCTAGCTTGTCATCATGTTTCATCTCAATAGTAGTGGTAGAGGAGGGGGTCATCACGGCTATCTCTACATCTGTGGCGTTCTGCATCAGGAAGTTACCGCAGAACTCGACCGGTCGGAGTCCATTAGAGGTCCTCATTCGGAGTACAGTATCAAACACACATGGCTGGGACACGTGCATAGCCAGGTCCTGGGGAAGGGTGGTGATGGGGGTAGGTGGACAGACACGAGTACAAACAATTCTTTACTCTCTCTCTCTCACTCTCTTTGTGACGGCTAGCCAAACAAACATAGAGACAGGTTTAGCAGCAGTAGATCTACCAACAAACACCCACCCTCACTGCACGACAGTACAACAACATTAGAGACCAAGATAGAAAAACAGTACCCGCAATTGGGCTGGCCATAAACAGTGATAAACACATGTCACACACATAAACTGACTCACCCCATTTAGGTACATTATAACTGTAACAATTCTAATAACAGACATTATAATTACCTAAAAACAGACCCACATTATAATTACCCACATTATTATAATTACCTGGATAAATCGTTCACCGTCCACATCAGCTCTGAACATTGGGTACCTCTGTAGGGTTCCCCCAGTTGCCGCTGTCACCTTGCCCAGACTGGCCACATCCACATAGGAGTGGGGGAAAAGGAAGAGGTCCACCCCAACACCCACATCAACACATTCCCTGGCAACCTTCTCAAATATGGGGTCGCTCGGTACCAACAAGGAGGCCTCCTGCAGAGAGATAGAGAGGTGTGACTCATTTTCTACCCTCTTTTAAACCACTCTCACAATACCCCCTCCCTCTCATACAATCTCCCCCTCCCTCCCCAGGAGAGCCTTACAGAGTGGCAATGTCGGCAAGGTGTAACAGGCAGCCAATCACAGATCAGCACCGAGGTCACGTGATCAGAACTGACCAATGAGAGAGGAGGATTGGAAGGGAGGTAACAAGTACTTAACCCCTCCTGGACTGTGAGATCCCCCACCGAGATGGAGTTAATAAACCATGCCCAACATGTCACGTGACCTGGTAGAAGGGCTGCTATTGGTCAGACACCCCGGGGGGTCGCCCAACAACTCCAAGGGCTCACCCTGAACAAGGCA
>AVPN01001972.1:0-17120 GCA_000695325.1 Pleurobrachia bachei | reverse complement strand
CCGATACATCCATTTAAAAATATTTTGGTGTCCATACAAGCAGTTTTGCCCCAGTTTTGCCTACCCTCCACCTCTAATTAGGTGTTTTAGGGTGTAGGCATTAATGTATGCTTCCATTCAGGGGACGGTTTTGGAAGCACTAGAAAAAGAAAAATTAAGTTCCAATCCAACCGTGCGGTGCACACATGTGTGTTTCTAGTTTCTACCCCCTAGCACTGTTCCTCTAAGTTGCTCAAGTTAGTCCCTATGTAATTGTTGTTGTTATCTGCAGCAGGGGGTTCCATTACAGCAGCACTCTCCATATTCCTTCTCCGTCTGGTTCTCCGTCTGTTCGGAGCAGCTGCCCTACTTTCTGTTTACCTTCATCACCATGGTAACTTTCTTTATCGTGGTTACCATGGTTACCTGTGTTGTGGTTACCTTTGCTGGTCACATCTGGGGTAGACTCCTGGTTGCTGGTATTTCTTATCTGGTGTGATTCTTCTATTTTGTTATCAGCTTCTATCTGGTTACCAACACTGTTACCATGGTTTATAATTACTGTATCACCGTGGTTACCAGTAGAAGTATCCCCCATTGATAGGTTACCATGGTTACTAGCCATCACAGTCATCCCGATTTCATTTGCCTCCGCTTGAACTCTAAAAAGCCCAATGGCACCGAAGAAGCTCTGTTTCTTCCGAGTTAGTTTCCGTCTGGGGCGGACCACAAGTTCCTTGTGAACGGATGCCACTCTCTTTCCGAGGGGTGTTTCTGCAAACCAGGAGGTAGCTTTACCAAGGAGGTTTATCACTGCATCATCGTAGAGAATGGGGTTTATAACCTGAACATGGAGAGGATTAGCTGTAATGCACTCTCATCTCTCCCCCAGCCAGCTCTTTCACGTGCGCGATATCGTGAGAAAGTACAGCGCAGCTAGGAGGAAGAGAGGGGATATTCATACCCAACGTCTCCCCAGTCCCCACCCTGCCCTCCCCTCCCCCGAGCTCCACCCCTTTGTGTATACCGAGTTGAGTGGTAGAATTACAATACTGAAGAAGCTGTAGTAGGAGGTTGCATCCAATACATCACTAACATGTAGACCACAAATCACCACGAAGGGAACCCAACAGAGAAAATCCGTTGCAATAATCAGGGCAACTTTCCGTTGCATTTTGTTGTTACGTTCAGTTACCATCCTGGCCATCTCACCCTGACCCGTCACCTGTGTTTGGGTAATTAGCATGTAATTAGTATGTAAATGGTAGTTGAGGCCAGCGACATGATTGAAGTGAATGTGGTTGTGCCTTGTGGCCTCGCCGGAGATTTGAGACCCCTGTGAGAGGGTTTTTAATGTTAGCCGGGGAACTTGCACTTACCAAAACCCTGCTGCTCCGGATAGTATATATGTTAATCACTGTGTAAGATGTGGCGATAATTAGGAAGCACACAATGTTAGCAGTTAGAATGCCCCAAGTGAAAGCCAGTTGAGGGTCCGTCCTTTGGACGAAGAATTTGAAGAGACACACACCCTCATTTCCATAAAATCCCACCTGAAAGAAGTTTGATGTATTATTAAATCTTGTCTGAGGGGTTTGCCTTGCTCGACCCCCTTAACGCGAGCTCCGAATTCAAATGTAAAGGAGGGTTAAAGAACATAATAATGTTGCACGTCATACCATTCGCTTGTAGTTGTCAGTAAGGAAGTAGATGTTGGTAAACATGCTACTAGTCATTGTATCAATCTGCTCCCAGGCCATCGTTATCATCCTCATTCTACCAAAGTACTCCCTGAGAGAGATATATATTTAGCTGTTTAATTGTGCGTTATCTAGGTCAATATGTCCATCTAGATCCATGCAAGTATGGTTAAATGATCATCTCCTTTAGAACGGTAGAAACATGTTTCATAATTCATATATTGTATGACTGGACAGCGATGATCTGAAAGTGATTGTAGCTGCGAGCTATTGAAAGTGATCATACCTAGTGAATATTAATACCTGAGAACATTGAAATGTTTCTGTTTGTTAGCCACCCCGATAAACACCTTTATCGCATCATACGACTGTCCATTCACAAAGAAGTTGACGAAGGCGGGCACTAGTGGGACCATGGCTATCATGAGAGAGAAGACCCTCTCTCTCTCTCTCTCTCTCTCTCTCTCTCTCTCTCTCTCTCTCTCTCTCTCTCTCTCTCTCCCTGACTTCCTCGAGGACATTCACCGCGGAACAACACAAACACAAATTTCAAAGCAATGATAGTGATACTTCTGGGACACAGCAAGAGCGCTAACCAATCAACGAAGCTAACGCAGCTAACGGGTGCTTCGATTCCTTCACATCGATGGATAAAAATCTGACCACCTTCTCAGCAGGAACTTTGAACGCTAGTAAACATTTAACCAAATATTAAACTAACGTTAGATAATTAATAATTAATAACAGCAATGGTAACTCAGCACATATTATAACCAGCTCCTCCTTCCAGTTTTACCGTGTCTTTCGGACCAACAGAAGTCAGATAACTTTGAAGCTGCATCACGTACCAAGGATAAACTGCTCTCTCTCCTCTCCTCGGATAGCACAGTGCTTGATGCCATGGATTACTTCCTGGACTACTCGCAGAACGACCGGGTGTAGAATGGTAGGTGGCAGGCTTTCACTTCTCACATATCGCTTATCTATTTTGTATCTCGAGCAGCTCTCTGCACACTTAGTACAGCTGCTAGTGTTCCTGACCCAGTACATCTGTAAGTGTACTGCTAACACCAGTTCCAGATGACCGATCGAGCGTTTTCAACATGGCGACATGCAGTTCCTGGAGACAATGCAGGTCCAGCGGACTTCATCCGGCTGGAGACCTCAATCCTAGCTACCTTGAGAAAAGTAGGCGGCTACCCTGACAATGAGGGTAATGAATTTGATCCTGACACAATAACAACCAGCGTCATCTCGAGTTTTGACACCAATCAAAAGGTTAAGTTGATTGCTGAAATGGCCGGCATTCTCTGGTTCCGAGCTCGGCCCTTGTCAAAGGTTGCCAGGAGACAGTTTGAGTTAGAAGAGACGAAACCTGCTGCACTTGACGAGTCTGGTAAAGAGAAAATACAGAAACTAGTGGATCAGTTTAAGCTCACCAGAAATCGTCTCGAAACCGTGAAGGACGAGCTACTGGAGCGTGACCGGAAAATCATCACCCTTCAGGATGAGGTTAGTGCACTGAAAGACAAGATCATCTCAATAAAGGACTCTCAGCTAGAAAGTAGCATTAGTGCTGTCCAGACTGTCGTAAAAGAGGAAATGAGCAGTTATTCGTCCGTCCTTGAGACTGCCACTACCACCATGAAGCAGAGTTGTGCATCTGCACTAGCTCCCACCAAGATCCGAGCTGCCCTGGCCAGCGCCACAGTTGACCGATCTGCCAATCTGATGGTGTATGGACTAGTTGAGAGTGACAATAGTAGTGACACCGATAAGTTGAAGGAGTTGTTCCAGCATCTGGATGAGGCACCTGTCTTGTCGGAGGTCAGTAGACTGGGAAGGAGGAGTGATGAGCGAGTACGTCCTGTTCGGGTGGTACTGAGGAGCAGGGATACAGCTAGAACCATCCTGGGGAAATCTGCTCAGCTGAGGGACTCAGATACTTTTCAATCAGTGTTTATTTCTCCAGACAGAACTGTAGAGGAACGGACTGAGAGAAGAGATCTTGTTGCGATATTAAAGGAGAAGAGGGGGCAAGAGCCAGAGAAGATTTTTAGAATCAGGAGAGGTTCTGTTGTTGAGATCAGAGAGTGAGCGAATTACATGTGAGAAGGGGAGAGATGGTAGTGTTTGTATGGTGTTTGTTCGGGTGAGAAAGAGTCAAGAGAACGAGAGATGGAGACATGAGATATTATTATTATCATAATTACCTTGACGTGTGAATCAAATTGTTCGGAGTGCCACCCATGGTCCCACCCCATAGTACCATTTGCGTGTCAAAAGACCTCACCCGTCTTCGTGTTATTAGCCATGATGCGCCAACCTGTATTCCCACCATGTTTTGTCCAGTGTGGCTGGTTTTCTTGATATTATATGATTTATTTCGGCGCAATGCCACTGCCAGCGGCAGTTTGAATGAATGGTGTTCCTAAGATGTACAATACCATTGGGACCAAAGGGCCACCCATTGGTAGGTAACCCTGGGAAGAGTGTGTGCTTGCTGGCGTGAATCATGCACAGGAAGAGAAAGAGAGAAGAAAAAGAGAAAGCTGATCTAATCATCCTTGCAGTTTCCGAGTTCACTAAAGGTTTGTTGTGATGAACTTGATCGTGTAAGAGAAATCCTCTTTTCTTTCTTGCTGATCACTGAGTTGCATGGATTACTCTTTAGCATTTATTTGAGATATGTACTATCAAAGCACCGATACATCCATTTAAAAATATTTTGGTGTCCATACAAGCAGTTTTGCCCCAGTTTTGCCTACCCTCCACCTCTAATTAGGTGTTTTAGGGTGTAGGCATTAATGTATGCTTCCATTCAGGGGACGGTTTTGGAAGCACTAGAAAAAGAAAAATTAAGTTCCAATCCAACCGTGCGGTGCACACATGTGTGTTTCTAGTTTCTACCCCCTAGCACTGTTCCTCTAAGTTGCTCAAGTTAGTCCCTATGTAATTGTTGTTGTTATCTGCAGCAGGGGGTTCCATTACAGCAGCACTCTCCATATTCCTTCTCCGTCTGGTTCTCCGTCTGTTCGGAGCAGCTGCCCTACTTTCTGTTTTACCTTCATCACCATGGTAACTTTCTTTATCGTGGTTACCATGGTTACCTGTGTTGTGGTTACCTTTGCTGGTCACATCTGGGGTAGACTCCTGGTTGCTGGTATTTCTTATCTGGTGTGATTCTTCTATTTTGTTATCAGCTTCTATCTGGTTACCAACACTGTTACCATGGTTAATAATTACTGTATCACCGTGGTTACCAGTAGAAGTATCCCCCATTGATAGGTTACCATGGTTACTAGCCATCACAGTCATCCCGATTTCATTTGCCTCCGCTTGAACTCTAAAAAGCCCAATGGCACCGAAGAAGCTCTGTTTCTTCCGAGTTAGTTTCCGTCTGGGGCGGACCACAAGTTCCTTGTGAACGGATGCCACTCTCTTTCCGAGGGGTGTTTCTGCAAACCAGGAGGTAGCTTTACCAAGGAGGTTTATCACTGCATCATCGTAGAGAATGGGGTTTATAACCTGAACATGGAGAGGATTAGCTGTAATGCACTCTCATCTCTCCCCCAGCCAGCTCTTTCACGTGCGCGATATCGTGAGAAAGTACAGCGCAGCTAGGAGGAAGAGAGGGGATATTCATACCCAACGTCTCCCCAGTCCCCACCCTGCCCTCCCCTCCCCCGAGCTCCACCCCTTTGTGTATACCGAGTTGAGTGGTAGAATTACAATACTGAAGAAGCTGTAGTAGGAGGTTGCATCCAATACATCACTAACATGTAGACCACAAATCACCACGAAGGGAACCCAACAGAGAAAATCCGTTGCAATAATCAGGGCAACTTTCCGTTGCATTTTGTTGTTACGTTCAGTTACCATCCTGGCCATCTCACCCTGACCCGTCACCTGTGTTTGGGTAATTAGCATGTAATTAGTATGTAAATGGTAGTTGAGGCCAGCGACATGTGCGACATGATTGAAGTGAATGTGGTTGTGCCTTGTGGCCTCGCCGGAGATTTGAGACCCCTGTGAGAGGGTTTTTAATGTTAGCCGGGGAACTTGCACTTACCAAAACCCTGCTGCTCCGGATAGTATATATGTTAATCACTGTGTAAGATGTGGCGATAATTAGGAAGCACACAATGTTAGCAGTTAGAATGCCCCAAGTGAAAGCCAGTACTCCCAGGCAGGAAACCTGCTTCTTAAACTTCTCTGTGTGTGGGAGTAATCCATAAAATCCCACCTGAAAGAAGTTTGATGTATTATTAAATCTTGTCTGAGGGGTTTGCCTTGCTCGACCCCCTTAACGCGAGCTCCGAATTCAAATGTAAAGGAGGGTTAAAGAACATAATAATGTTGCACGTCATACCATTCGCTTGTAGTTGTCAGTAAGGAAGTAGATGTTGGTAAACATGCTACTAGTCATTGTATCAATCTGCTCCCAGGCCATCGTTATCATCCTCATTCTACCAAAGTACTCCCTGAGAGAGATATATATTTAGCTGTTTAATTGTGCGTTATCTAGGTCAATATGTCCATCTAGATCCATGCAAGTATGGTTAAATGATCATCTCCTTTAGAACGGTAGAAACATGTTTCATAATTCATATATTGTATGACTGGACAGCGATGATCTGAAAGTGATTGTAGCTGCGAGCTATTGAAAGTGATCATACCTAGTGAATATTAATACCTGAGAACATTGAAATGTTTCTGTTTGTTAGCCACCCCGATAAACACCTTTATCGCATCATACGACTGTCCATTCACAAAGAAGTTGACGAAGGCGGGCACTAGTGGGACCATGGCTATCATGAGAGAGAAGACCACCACGAGGAGAACCATGATTATAACCTTGGAAAATAATCAATTATAATGATCTGTTAATTAATCAATTGTCAGTACATAATAAGAGAAGGAATGTCCCACACAATGCAATTTACCCTCACAAACCGTTTTATAAAACAAAATCCGGTGTGAGTGAGCACACATACCTTGACAAAGGTCTTCTTATTCATGGGCAGGGCGCACATATTCTGCCTGGTGATCCCTGAGACCCTCTCCAGACTCAGTGTTGTCATGGCAAAGAGTGACAGTTGAGATCCAAGGGTGCTGAGCACCCCCAATGAGGTGCAGCTCAGACCCGTCAACCATACCGTTTTGGCCTTGGAAGAAATATAAATGGGTGAGATTGTATAGGATAAGTCCGGGATAGTGATATGAGGTTTTATGTCTCGTGGGACAACAACTTTCAAAAAATGCACTAAAATGTACCTCATAGTATCCAGTGCGATAGAAGATGGAATCGAAAGCAGAGATAACAAGAAGGTACACGCCAATAAGGAAATCCCCCACGGCAATCAGGGTTACCAGGGCCTTGTTGGTAAAGGCCACCTGAGTCTTTGATTTCACCAGGCCCATCAGATGTTTAGCTATGACAACGGCGTTAGCGACCACAGCCATCACCCCTATCAGCCAGCCCATCAGTTTTAGTACTTGCCCCTGGAAAAAGATGTGGTAGATGGGTGGTACCATTGTTGGGGCAGCCCCTGGAAGAAGGGACAAACAGTTGACACTACAGAATATATATATTTGCCATTTAGGATTGAGAGACCCTGGAAGTTTTTGTTGCTAGGTGTGTTGCTAGGTGTGTTGCTAGGTGTGTTGCTAGGTGTGTTGCTAGGTGTGTTGCTAGGTGTGTTGCTAGGTGTGTTGCTAGGTGTGTTGCTAGGTGTGTTGCTAGGTGTGTTGCTAGGTGTGTTGCTAGGTGTGTTGCTAGGTGTGTTGCTAGGTGTGTTGCTAGGTGTGTTGCTAGGTGTGTTGCTAGGTGTGTTGCTAGGTGTGTTGCTAGGTGTGTTGCTAGGTGTGTTGCTAGGTGTGTTGCTAGGTGTGTTGCTAGGTGTGTTGCTAGGTGTGTTGCTAGGTGTGTTGCTAGGTGTGTTGCTAGGTGTGTTGCTAGGTGTGTTGCTAGGTGTGGAGCTATTGAAAGTGATCATACCTAGTGAATATTAATACCTGAGAACATTGAAATGTTTCTGTTTGTTAGCCACCCCGATAAACACCTTTATCGCATCATACGACTGTCCATTCACAAAGAAGTTGACGAAGGCGGGCACTAGTGGGACCATGGCTATCATGAGAGAGAAGACCACCACGAGGAGAACCATGATTATAACCTTGGAAAATAATCAATTATAATGATCTGTTAATTAATCAATTGTCAGTACATAATAAGAGAAGGAATGTCCCACACAATGCAATTTACCCTCACAAACCGTTTTATAAAACAAAATCCGGTGTGAGTGAGCACACATACCTTGACAAAGGTCTTCTTATTCATGGGCAGGGCGCACATATTCTGCCTGGTGATCCCTGAGACCCTCTCCAGACTCAGTGTTGTCATGGCAAAGAGTGACAGTTGAGATCCAAGGGTGCTGAGCACCCCCAATGAGGTGCAGCTGAGACCTGTCAGCCATACCGTCTTGGCCTTGGAAGAAATATAAATGAGCGAGATTGTATAGGATAAGTCCGGGATAGTGATATGAGGTTTTATGTCTCGTGGGACAACAACTTTCAAAAAATGCACTAAAATGTACCTCATAGTATCCAGTGCGATAGAAGATGGAATCGAAAGCAGAGATAACCAGAAGGTACACCCCAATAAGGAAGTCCCCCACGGCAATCAGGGTGACCAGCGCTTTGTTAGTAAAGGCCACCTGAGTCTTTGATTTCACTAGGCCCATCAGATGTTTAGCTATGACAACGGCGTTAGCGACCACAGCCATCACCCCTATCAGCCAGCCCATCAGTTTTAGTACTTGCCCCTGGAAAAAGATGTGGTAGATGGGTGGTACCATTGTTGGGGCAGCCCCTGGAAGAAGGGACAAACAGTTGACACTACAGAATATATATATTTGCCATTTAGGATTGAGAGACCCTGGAAGTTTTTGTTGCTAGGTGTGTTGCTAGGTGTGTTGCTAGGTATGTTGCTAGTCGTGTTGCTAGGTGTCTTGCTAGACGTCTTGCTAGGCGTCTTGCTAGGTGTGTTGCTAGGTGTGTTGCTAGGTGTGTTGCTAGGTGTGTTGCTAGGTGTGTTACTTATAGGTGTGTTGCTAGGCGTGTTGCTAGGCGTGTTGCTAGGTGTATTGCTAGGAGTTTATACCTGTATAATTGTACTATGACATCTCTCGTTGCACTCGTCTGAACTGTCCTCACAGTCCTGATGGCCATCACACACACCCTCCTGCGCTATGAACTCATTCGTTTTCTCGCATCTGAAGTGGGGGAAGGTTTAGGGAGGAGGTATACATCTGAAATTGGGAAGATTTGGGGATAAGACAGATCTTTTATCCGTGAAGACGGATGATGAAATCTCACCGATAGCTATTGGTACAGTTCATTTCATCAGATGCATCACCACAATTATCAACCAAATCACAGACCTATAAATTCATAAATTTGGTGTAATTAGGTAATTTGGTAAACCGGGTAAAATTATGTTACTAATTAATTAATTAATTAGATGTTGTAAGTTAAAATGTAATACCTTGTCGTAGGTAACGCAGACGTTGTTCTCACAAAGAAAGTAGTCATTGACATACTCCTTTCGATCCTTTGTCATAAACGTTAAAAACGTATCATTCGCTATGGAATACACCCGTCTCCTGAAAAGTTTAGTTCCGTGAAGGGGTGATGAAGGTCTTGATGAAGGAGCAATGAAGATCTTTATGAAGGAGCACTATTACCCATACTGTAAGGGACATGAGTTGAAGAGAAGTGTCCTGAACTGTGGGCATATTCCGGTATCTGGGAGACAGTAGCCAAGGCATGCAGTATACACGTACAGTTCTCCGTAAAGGTGTCTGCAATCAACTAGCCTCTCAGGGATTATCACGCTCGTTCTATTACCCTGATTAGTGCACAGTTGTTTTGGTTTGGATTACTCAAACAATTAAAAACAACGGTCCGGTTTAAAATTACGTTTACTCCGAAAATGTAGTAATTATTGAAGTTCGTGGTCATCATGGTGCATCGTGAGTTCTTCAGCCGTAGAATACTTGAAATTCCTTTCAGGCATTCCATAAGCACCAAGGTGAATCGCTCCCCTGAAAGAAGACAGATACGTCTGCAAATCCACTAGATTTTGACAGAGATATTAGATTGTATCTGACTGACAATCTGCTAATTTTATTTATCACGTAGGTACAGTCGGACCCCGATTTAGTGACATCCTCGTGGGAAAGGATTTTGGGCACTAAATCGGGGTTGGCTCTAAATCGGGGTCAAATACCGTTAATTTCCTATATCGGGGGAAATTTATCCTGTCACTAAATCGGGGTGTCACTAAATCGGGGTCCGACTGTACTTCGTATTTTTTTAACGTATTGAATAAAAAGTATGAATAATTTTACCCGATTGCCGGGGTGAAATAGAGAAGATGTTTTCAGTTTGTCGATTTACTGCACAAATCCTATTTTCATTGCCACAGGTTTCCTTTTTGTCACACAGATCTGTAAATTCTATGTAGCCTGGGGAACCTAGAAGGGAGGAGAGAGGTTAAAGTTGCAGAACCTAACCAGAGGATTTGGGAGGAGAAGTTAGAATTGCAGAAGCTGTATGCGCAAATAGGGATAGCTAGGATACATGTGAAGAGGTTGGTGACATAGACACCTGGTGTGATCCCCATGTGTGGGGATCGCACTAGGTGGCTATGTCGCCAAGTGAAGAGGATAGCTAGAGGATCTTGTCACGTAGTAGTAAATATTGAGGGTTACATATTCTCAGCTCTGACCTGTTCTGCAGATAAAAACATCACTGCAAGTTGATTGATCGTGGGTGTACCGGAAGGTCTTATCATGTGGGTTCCCGCAGTATGGCCATGGGATGGAAGGGTCCTCGTCCGTCCCATCGTGACAGTCAATGTCCCCATCCATCAGCCACGATAGAGGGGTGGCTGTAAAGAAAGTAGTTGATTTGATGATGATGATGATGATGATGATGATGATGATGATGATGATGATGATGATGATGATGATGATGATGATGATGATGATGATGATGATGATGATGATGATGATGATGATGATGATGATGATGATGATGATGATGATGATGATGATGATGATGATGATGATGATGATGATGATGATGATGATGATGATGATGATGATGATGATGATGATGATGATGATGATGATGATGATGATGATGATGATGATGATGATGATGATGATGATGATGATGATGATGATGATGATGATGATGATGATGATGATGATGATGATGATGATGATGATGATGATGATGATGATGATGATGATGATGATGATGATGATGATGATGATGATGATGATGATGATGATGATGATGATGATGATGATGATGATGATGATGATGATGATGATGATGATGATGATGATGATGATGATGATGATGATGATGATGATGATGATGATGATGATGATGATGATGATGATGATGATGATGATGATGATGATGATGATGATGATGATGATGATGATGATGATGATGATGATGATGATGATGATGATGATGATGATGATGATGATGATGATGATGATGATGATGATGATGATGATGATGATGATGATGATGATGATGATGATGATGATGATGATGATGATGATGATGATGATGATGATGATGATGATGATGATGATGATGATGATGATGATGATGATGATGATGATGATGATGATGATGATGATGATGATGATGATGATGATGATGATGATGATGATGATGATGATGATGATGATGATGATGATGATGATGATGATGATGATGATGATGATGATGATGATGATGATGATGATGATGATGATGATGATGATGATGATGATGATGATGATGATGATGATGATGATGATGATGATGATGATGATGATGATGATGATGATGATGATGATGATGATGATGATGATGATGATGATGATGATGATGATGATGATGATGATGATGATGATGATGATGATGATGATGATGATGATGATGATGATGATGATGATGATGATGATGATGATGATGATGATGATGATGATGATGATGATGATGATGATGATGATGATGATGATGATGATGATGATGATGATGATGATGATGATGATGATGATGATGATGATGATGATGATGATGATGATGATGATGATGATGATGATGATGATGATGATGATGATGATGATGATGATGATGATGATGATGATGATGATGATGATGATGATGATGATGATGATGATGATGATGATGATGATGATGATGATGATGATGATGATGATGATGATGATGATGATGATGATGATGATGATGATGATGATGATGATGATGATGATGATGATGATGATGATGATGATGATGATGATGATGATGATGATGATGATGATGATGATGATGATGATGATGATGATGATGATGATGATGATGATGATGATGATGATGATGATGATGATGATGATGATGATGATGATGATGATGATGATGATGATGATGATGATGATGATGATGATGATGATGATGATGATGATGATGATGATGATGATGATGATGATGATGATGATGATGATGATGATGATGATGATGATGATGATGATGATGATGATGATGATGATGATGATGATGATGATGATGATGATGATGATGATGATGATGATGATGATGATGATGATGATGATGATGATGATGATGATGATGATGATGATGATGATGATGATGATGATGATGATGATGATGATGATGATGATGATGATGATGATGATGATGATGATGATGATGATGATGATGATGATGATGATGATGATGATGATGATGATGATGATGATGATGATGATGATGATGATGATGATGATGATGATGATGATGATGATGATGATGATGATGATGATGATGATGATGATGATGATGATGATGATGATGATGATGATGATGATGATGATGATGATGATGATGATGATGATGATGATGATGATGATGATGATGATGATGATGATGATGATGATGATGATGATGATGATGATGATGATGATGATGATGATGATGATGATGATGATGATGATGATGATGATGATGATGATGATGATGATGATGATGATGATGATGATGATGATGATGATGATGATGATGATGATGATGATGATGATGATGATGATGATGATGATGATGATGATGATGATGATGATGATGATGATGATGATGATGATGATGATGATGATGATGATGATGATGATGATGATGATGATGATGATGATGATGATGATGATGATGATGATGATGATGATGATGATGATGATGATGATGATGATGATGATGATGATGATGATGATGATGATGATGATGATGATGATGATGATGATGATGATGATGATGATGATGATGATGATGATGATGATGATGTCACTTACTCAAGTGTTTTTGTTCCCCATATCTCCGACGACACTTGGTGGTTGTTCTGTGTGCCGCACCACACTTCATTTCATCAACTCCATTTTCACAGTCTGGCTTGCCGTCACACAACTGGTGCTATAATATAAGAGGACATGCAGTGAGATGTGCACGAAAACGAAGGGGGTGGGGTAAACACAAACCAAGATCTGGTACCTTGTGTATGGAACAGAAGGGAGAGGGGTAAACACAAACCAAGATCTGGCACCTTGTGTATGGAACAGAAGGGGGAGGGGTAAACACAAAGTTTATCAAAGCCGTCATCGCACAGAACGGGGAAGTCGTAGTAGATAGAATATTCACCGCATACAATCCGATTAGAAATGGTAGATATGTATCCCTTTACCGGGCACCTGGAATAATTTAGGAGAAAGGGGGTCATCTTCATCAGTTTTAGTTTAAGAGTGGTGACACCATGGTAACAACATGAAAACACCATGGTAACACCATGACAACACCAATCACCATGGTTACTCACGTGACTGCAACAAGATTTGGGTTAGTGCAATTTATCTGATCCTCGAATCCCGCACAAAAGGGTTTTACAGTAGGTTGCGCTATCTCTGCAGTTCCTTTGATATAAATGATAGGGCCACACCTCACCGTTTCACTTACGTTCACCCATCGATTTCGGTCGCTCCTGCAGCAAGAATCTCTATTATAAGTTGGAGATGAACGTCGAAGTCGTTCGTTAAGCGGTATCTACGCGACCGATTGCTCCTTCATAAAACACGTCATACGACGAAAGCTGTAAAGCTGTTGCTCACACTTTTGAACTTCCAGTGGAAGTTTGTTGATATTTTCGAATGACTTTAACATGCCAGTCCCCATAGTTACCGATTCAGTTGCCATGACAACCGTGTTATTGACGTTGAAATGGGCGATAAAAACCACCCGGCGAAGCCGGGTGGGTTATCAAAAAGCCCTTACTTGAGGCGCACCCAATGGGTGCGCTAGTAAAGATAAATAAGGGAACCTAACAAACGAGGAATAGAGAATATTTGGTGTAAAACTGAGATGTTCCTAGGTTATGTAGGAAGAATTAGGATAGATAGGATAGGGGAACTAGGAATAATGATAGATTTCTTAAGGAAATTATATTTTGGTTTACTCACATTTTACATGGTTTGATATAAGGTCCACTTTTGATGATCTTGCCCGTCCGTGGATCGTCCAAGAAGCAGCCCATCTCATCCCCCTGGTCCCAACAATCAAACCAACCGTCACACATCCGGTCAATGCTGATATACGTGTAACGTTCTACAGTACATTGGAGGGTGGTATTGATGTACGTAAAACGGCCTGGTATATATAATTGACCAATGCCTCAGACCCCTTACTTACTCTCTGTGCCGATGCTATAGGTGCAGTAGTACCCGAAGGTAGTGCCATCACATATGGCTTCATCCTCGCACGTGGAGAGAGCACACTTGCCATCACATATTAGCGTCGAATAAACAACCTCCCCGGATTTGGTTACCGTGGTATCACTCTGTGGGTATTATATAGTACGGAATCTCCAAAAACTATGCTGTGAGACTAAAAAAAAATGCAATAATTAATTTAACAATATAGCGTGCAACACTAGCGTGCAACAAATACCTCGTTATTGGATGTGGTACACAGCCTCCTGTCGAACGAACAACTGGGCGCAAATGTTCTATCACACGCTATATTTTCATCGAGAGTTTGCACCATACCATATTCGAGCTTTACATGCTGATGGTATTTAGATAGAACTTCGTCCAGCTTACCAGATATCTTATCTGTCAAGGACAACGGGAAATGATACATGGCATCGAGGCCAGAGGAAGAAGGATGAACAAACCCGAGAGAGGTCGTGTAAGTTTCACCTTTCCATCTTATTCTTACTTGATGATTATTCTCCCTATATAATTTATGTACATTCAATATATCTATCTGTTTCTCAATCAGTCCGATTTAATTAATCGATCTTTTCCGAGAGTTATCTTTTTGTCGACCTGTAGAGCCCCGCACCCTTGATAAAATGTTATTGGGAACTGATAGAGCACGGCTCAGGGTAACTTTATATCGTCAAGGTCGTCCCTATTTCTCTTCATATAATTGAAACATTTCAAATTCAAGATAACTCCGTATACTAACTGCTATCCCGCTCACTATACTGTCTTATTAATGCGGGTTGGGCAATCTTTTGTATTACATTAGATTGATTGTTTGCCAACAAATTAGTGTCATCAGTATCAATGATAATATTAATAATGTGATTGCGTAGTGTTTGTTGGCTACACCAAGCAAGTGTCAAGTGAATTTGACTTGGTGATTTGGGTGCATGTATGATGTGTACAAGGGTCCGTTCAAGGGTCCGTGTAGGAGACACAACAAAGGCCGGATAAAGTCAGGAGACGATTGGGTCACAGGTGACCCAGTACTTTGAACCCATCTAGCGTATTTCTAGACCATGTTTGAAAGTTTCAAATCGTTTCCAGGGATGAAAGATACATTTTTCTACCATTTTGTGGTCGTTTTGAGTCTCTGGAGTCGTCGACTTCGGAAAACAGGGCTAAAATAGTGGAAATTATACTTTGGTTTACTCACATTTTACATGGTTTGATATAAGGTCCACTTTTGATGATCTTGCCCGTCCGTGGGTCGTCCAAGAAGCAGCCCATCTCATCTCCCCGGTCCCAACAATCAAACCAACCGTCACACATCCGGTCAATGCTGATATACGTGTAACGTTCTACAGTACATTGGAGGGTGGTATTGATGTACGTAAAACGGCCTGGTATATA
Source organism: Pleurobrachia bachei (assembly GCA_000695325.1). Classification (NCBI taxonomy): domain Eukaryota; kingdom Metazoa; phylum Ctenophora; class Tentaculata; order Cydippida; family Pleurobrachiidae; genus Pleurobrachia; species Pleurobrachia bachei. The sequence continues at coordinate 1,210 of AVPN01001972.1, read as the reverse complement.
ATTTACCAATGCCTCAGACCCCTTACTTACCCTCTGTGCCGATGATATAGGTACAGTAGTACCCGAAGGTAGTGCCATCACATATGGCTTCATCCTCGCACGTGGAGAGAGCACACTTGCCATCACATATTAGCGTCGAATAAACAACCTCCCCGGATTTGGTTACCGTGGTATCACTCTGTGGGTATTATATAGTACGGAATCTCCAAAAACTATACTGTGAGACTAAAAAAAGTTGCAATAATTAATTTAACAATATAGCGTGCAACACTAGCGTGCAACAAATACCTCGTTATTGGATGTGGTACACAGCCTCCTGTCGAACGAACAACTGGGCGCAAATAATCTATCACACGCTATATTTTCATCGAGAGTTTGCACCATATCAAATTTGGGATACTCACACATCACTTTGCCACACACAGCGTAAGGGTTATTTGACACTTGGAGAAATGTCGCTAAACCACACGCCTGAAATGATTTATTGGTCCCTGATTGGCTGATAACCAGTAACGTGACCTAAATAACGAGTTCTGATTGGTTGTTGTTTCGGTCGGTGTGAGCAGCCACACTGACCTGGTAGTTGGAGCGATCATCAGGGCATTTTTCAGTCAGGAACTGCTCCGTCAACATACTGTCAATTTCAAGAGCTTTGTAGTAGAAATCTACAGTGAAATAGTTTTTATATGGATTGAATTGTGATTTCAGATAAAACTACACGTGTGATCTATATATGTTACTATGTGATCTATATGTTACTATGGGTACATACTATGGTTACTATAAAATTGTGTTTGATGATGACCATACCCGATTTGTAACATCGAAATAATGGCATAGAAAAGTACTCCACCAGCCACTCTCTGTCACAACGCATCTTGAGAAACCGGTTATATTCGTATATCCGGCAATCCTCCGCATCCTGCCGGTATTTCTCTAGACAAGAGAGAGAGAGAGAGAGAAATCATTGATAGCTACAATTTTCAATAGGGATCATCCTAGCATCATATTGTAATACATCTGAGCCTCCATGAAAATACGGTGGCTAATATGGGGCTGTGGCATTGCCACCACATAACAGAAGCATTTAATTATACCAACCTTGCTTGGATTTATCTGCATTGGCGAGAGTCAACAGCAATGCCAGCAACATCTATTATTATAGTGGACAGCTGTAGTCAAACCTCCATTTACCTGACTTAACGGGGGG
>AVPN01001967.1:0-16969 GCA_000695325.1 Pleurobrachia bachei | reverse complement strand
AGCGCGCAAACGACTAGCAGGCACGGTATCCGTGACAGACCCTGTATATCATTATCCTATTGCCGTTAGACCAGCCGAGACTGAGAGAGGGAGAGAGCTAAGAGAGACCTCAGACCACATCACATGTACGTTATATCCAACTCCAAGCTTATTAGGCCAAATATTAGCGATCGAGCGATCAACGGCCGATCTCCTGGAAATACGTGTATGCAGATGTATCAGTCTATTACACACGGCTAAAACACATGTATAGCGGATCCTATTATCCAGGTTGAGTTGGGGGGGGGGCGACATGTTAATTGTTAATAAATCACCTCTTTTTTTCGATTTTGTTAATTAACGTTAATTAACGAAATTAAAAAAATTAACAAATGCTATAAAACTGTTCTTATTGGTTGATAATACGACTTAAACTGGTTTAATTTTATAGTTAGATGACTTATCTAACAAATATATACCCAAACAGGGCCTCTTCAAATAACCAAAGTCCGACAATTAGGTTTTTTGGCTCAATATCGATGAAAATTCAAAAATTAAAAATATTTCAATTTAGCGTATAAAATCTCACTTTAACGTAATTTTTTCATTGAAAATCGATTCTTTGGATATAAGAAGATGATTTACAACGTTTTTGTTGGAAAAAGAACTAAAATTTTGCAAAAATCAATTTTTTAAAGAAAGATCTATTTTTGGGATATTTTTCGTTTTTAGGTAAATTCATGAGTCTTATTTAATTTTTAGGGTTGGAAAATGTGGATTAGGGTCATTTGACTTCAATTGTGGTTTAGTTTGGCTGGTTTTCATTAAAATTTACACAATGGCCATTAATGGAACAAATCGCTGTAGAAAATCCGTAGTAGAGGTAGTAGGGGTTTGCAAATCGTGCAGAAGGAACACCTTTGATCGCAGAACAAGTGTTAAACACCAAAAACACGTGCTAAAGGGGTTTTAGATGGCATAAATGGCATTTGTTAACCTTTGTTAACTTTTTGTTAATTTGTTAATAAATCACCTGTTTTATGAATGTTAATATTAACAAAGTTAACAAAATTAACATGTCGCCCCCCCCCCCGTAGTTAGTTCTTAGTAGTTTGCTGTATTTAGATCAAAGACCGTGTCTAAACTTGATATCCCTAGATAATTTATTCCACCTCATTATATTTCTAAACCTCTTCCCTCCCTAGCTGCTGATACAACAACAAACCATGGCCCAGCGTGAAGCCCGGGCTGCCTCTGCTGAACTGTCCCAGTTAGCTAGCCAACAGGCTCTGTTACGCAGTGAACAGATGATGAGGAACGAACAAACTGAGGAGAAGGTACTGGGTAGTGGAACTGTTCCAGCTGCTAGTTTCTATAATAACACTGCTACCACACCTTCATCTGCGTCATCTGGTGCTGGCAAGGAGAAACAGACAATGTTGAGAACTACCAGCCCCCGGTTTGAGGTAATTGGTGGTGTCATTATTAGCTTGCTTTTTAGAATTGAGTTATATGGAATATATGGCTTTCAATTTCCAAATAGTTTTGGTTTTTTTAGGATCATCTGTGATCTAACTGATAGCTTTTAAACTCTCTGATCTTACTAATAACTTTGCAGATTACAACTCAAGCCTCGACACCCAAGCAGACTGTCCTTGTGCCCCATTACATGCTGAAGGAACCTATTGAGGGAGTGCCCAACAAATCGACCCCTAACTCTGCCCGATCCCTCAAATCCACGGCCTCCTCCTACTTCAGCGCTTATGGTGGTCCCACTACCGCCCCCGCTGCCCCAACAGACCCTCTAGCTGCAACTGCTCCTAGTGGTGGGGGCACCCAGAAGGAGTTTTCAAGTAATGGAGGTGGTGGTGGGGAGGGAGATCAGCCGAGGAACCAGATTACTAAACCTAAACACAAGTTTCCCTATCAGTTTCTTAATCAGGTACATGAACTTTTGTTCACTACTGACTGACCTCTCAGACTCACCACTGTCCACTGACTGACCTCTCAGACCAAAACATTTGATGCGATACCTGTGTTTTCTCCCTTTCTCTAACCACCTTTCTGTTCAGGTGTTTGTGACTGGTTATGCTATCATGGTTCACCAACTAAGATCCACCTACCCAAACCTTCGACACGAGTACTATAACGAACTTCTCTCCAAGTCTAATGTAAGTTGTGAAATTGTGTTGCTCTCACCGCAAGCCAAGTAGGTTTGAAAGTTTAATCCGCTATCGCTCTATTTGTTCCTAACCCTTGCCCCCTCTTCTTTCAGTTCAACCCGTACACCTACTACGAGTACATTCGGAAGTTTGACGACTTTGAAAAGAACCTAGACCAACTGTACAAGCTGAAACCGGAACTGATTGAGGGATGCAAGACACGTGCCCAGAGACTGGCAGATCGCCAACAACTGACGTCATCAGCACCCCAACAACAATCCTCCTCCTCCACTGCTACAACCCCCAAACCAGCGTACCGTGCCCCTGTTGCCCCACCCCCTGAGAGTGGGGGATACCAAGGTCCATCCCGGGGGTCATCCCTCTCAACAACTGGGAGCTCTGATTTCAAACCCACCACGAAGCAGAAGGAAGCACAGCTGAAATCACCCCAGCAGTACACGTTCAAAAACCAGACCTTACATGTTCCCCCCGCCCCTGAGAGTCTTAGTGCACGGACATCTCCTGCAAAACAGCGAGCTGAGCCCTCCCTCCAATACCATCATCTCTCAGTGGAATCCTTTAAAAACGATAACAAAGTGAAGGTGAGGAAAAGGAATGCTAGCTCGGATCTGAAAGGTCGGAGTGGTGCAGCTGCTGGTGGTGATAAAGTGAGTCCCACCAAGGTACCCAAGAAAGGGACTGATGATGTAGCTGAGGCTGCCATGGTGATATTGCAACTGCAACAGAACCTCCAGAAGAAGGATGGGGATCAGGGGGAGCAGAGACCCCCGTCATCATATGGAGGACCTCATGAGGCTCCACATCGCAATAATAACAACAAGAGACCACCTCCACCACCAACATCGGATACTACCCAGTTCAACAACTATCGGAGTAGAACACCCTCTAGGGGGGAGGATGTGAACAAGAGGACAACTCACAGATCATCTGATGAGAGTAGGACCCACCGCAACTCTGATCCGTTCCACTTTAGACCCGATTATGAACCAACTCCGAAAAGAAAGGATTCCCGATCTCACCCGACAACCCCCGCGACTCCCCAACTCTCTGACCACCGGGACTCGGTTAACAATCAATCACACCAAATCCTCCCCAAATGATCCTAAGGGGGTACCCAAGATGCCTGATTTGAACAAACACGGTGGGTATCCAGGAGGGGCAGCACCTGGTGGAAGTGGTAGTAGTGGTAGTAGTGGTGGTAGTAGTATTGATCCAACCCGGTATATGGAGATACAGAAGGAGTTAAGGGAACACCAGAAGGTTCCTGTTGTCAAACCTCCCATGCACAACCCCCGAACAACCGCCGCCATTCCCATCCCACCCCCGGAACTAAAAAAGGCCCGGAACTTCATCCCACCCCGTGATTTACCTGTCTCCCACCCTCCTGAAATGAGGATAGCCCCTACAGCAGCACACCACCATTTGGATGGCACTAGTGGTGGTGGTAGGAGTGCTGGTCCAGGGAACCCAGTCAACAACCGACCCCCATCCTCAGCACCATCTGTTGGGGGTGATAGAGACCCACTGGTTGAGAGGAAACAGGAGAAACGGAAAAGTTTTGAGAAGAAATACACGGAGATTCCTGTTAGGAAACCCGGTGAAATTGCTGCGGAAGGTGCTGATGGGACGGGCGATATAAAGAAGAGGATTGAGGTGAAAACTGTCCGAGCGAAGAGTAACCATAACAACAACAATAACAACCAAGATCGGGACGATGTGATTAGTTCCCACGCCGCAAAGTTATTAGAGAAACAAGCCCGTGCTGCGAGTGAAATAAAGGCACGGGAGGAATCCAATAACAAGTTGAGAGGTGCCAGTGATCTGGCTGCTACGGCCAGTTTGGCGTTTGAGTTTCAGGGATCACCCGAGTATTGGCGGGGTGACGAGCCCAAGAAGTCAACACCATCAGCACCAGTCTCTGTGAACAATAACTCCCGGGATGACCTAGCCAGCTCTCCTGAACTAGTTATAGAAGAAGAAGAGAAAGTTGAAACGATTAAAGCAATCCCTGATTCGTCCCGGCACTCCCCCGATTCCTCAGACGTTGTCCGACCTCCCTATCTGTCCAATGGAAATAGCTCAGTGCTGGGTTATGTCCTAGAGGATGTATCACCCCCTTCCACACCAAACCATCAACCAACTAAACGAGAGTAAGTGTTTCTTGTTGTAGTTTCTTATACTGATGTTGCCATGTTTCTCTGTTTTATTGTTTCCATCCCCTCTCTTGACCAAACTCTAACCCTCTCCTCCTCTTCAGTGGTCCATCAGAAGGCCCGAACAAGCGGCCCCGGTACGAGAACAATAACAACAACTCCAGTACCACAACTCCCCTGAACAACAATTATCATGATAACAACACGGCTGATATGGACGCCACCTCGCCTCCCCATCCCCCTACCGCCCTACCAGATCACGAACCTCCTCCCCCAGTTGTGGGGATCACACCCGGTCCCAAGTTCTCCTTTTCCGGGTCGATCGATGAGGTCAAGGAGGACAAGGTTTTTTATAATGGGACACTGGGAACGGATGAGAGGCCGATACAGTCGCAGCATCTGAGTAGCTCATCAGCGGACAAAAAGTAGTGTAAAAATACACCGTGTGTATCCAGAATAAGAGAGAGGGAGTGAGAGAGAGAGAGAGGGAGAGACTGAGACTGAGACTGAGACTGAGACTGAGACTGAGACTGAGACTGTAGAGAAGAGAAGAGCGAGTTTGTGTCTGTAGTTAGCAGATCGGCCCTATAGGTTTTTGTAAATTTGTTTATTGGTAGAATTGAAGGAAAGGAGAAGGTTGATAAAAGTTAACTTATTGCTGCTGCGTGCTGTGGGTGTGTCTGTTGTTGGCTCTCTGACGATCTCTGTCTAGTCAGTCTGTCTAGTCAGAGATTGTTGGTGAGAATAGAATGCTGAGAGAGAGAGAAGAGAAATAGCTAGGTTATTGGTGTAGCATAACGGGCTTGTGATCGCTAGTAAAATGATTTATATTGTGTTCTGAGAATTTTTAAGCTTTTTCAATTTTGAGAATGGAAACTGGACTCTTATCTTATCTAAAAAAGTATTTTCACGGAACGCGCGATCATAGACAGATTTGACTGCTCTGCGTCTTATTTGAAATAAACAAAATGCGCGCGAAAAGTTCCATGAAAATACGAAATGCAAAAAAGGGCGGGAACCGGAAACACGTGGTTTTTCTTCGGCACCCTGGTGAGCTTTGACTCATTTCCTCCTCAATCAGTGCAGCTATGCTGCCGGTTAGTAGAAAGAAGAGGCGGTGCTTAATTAGAGGCGGTCTATGACGCCTCAAAACCCGTTTCGATTATCAAATTCAAATATGAGCGTGATTCGTGAATCTGAGGCCTGAGCTGCGGTACCAGACACCCTAACGTATCGTGAGGAGTTCTGGATCATAGAAACTGCGGCAGTAGCGGCTAAAAATTGGTGTTGCGTGTCGTGAATATTTATAGAGAGACGTGAGATATGAGATGAGCCATTTCATCAGCACTAGCAAAAATTAAAATACTCCATCCATCCGAGCAGGACCCTTTGCCCAACATCAGACCAATCAGTTTAACAGGAAAATAAATTAAAACATATCGCATTATTAGACTCAGTCTAAAAATTGAAACTAAACTTAAAACTGATCAGATCCGTGCTACCAATTCGTCTCTCTCATTGTCTAACTTTGTAAATGACGACCCTCGGGATCTATTTTCACCCTCCTCATCAATTCTTTTTAAATCGGTTGAATTACTTCTATTAGAGAGGGGCGAGGGATATGATAAACTGTTGATTGATGTTAGTGTGGTTAGTCCTTCTGTCTCTACAGATCTTATAACGGTTGCACCCGTTCCGTTACAGGTGGATAATTTGTCGTTAGTGTGCTGGATGTCATAACTCTTCTTCAGTTTCTTCCACTCCTTTCTGTCCATTTGTTTGCGTGGTTGGCCCTCTGTGCTGTCTGTAGCCATTGCTCCGAGTGAAAACGCGAACGGATTTCCATCGATCTGGGAGAATGAGGAAATTTTATTATCAATTATTCATCTTAACTGAACTATTCTATCTGAAAAATTCACCGGGTCTTTCGTTGAAATTATATCTTACATGGAATTTGACGATGCTAATTTTCCTCGCCACCGTTTTTCGTATGCTCCTCGTGGGTTTCTTCTTCTTCTGGTTGCTGGCACTGCTCATTGATTTGGGGTTGAGGGGCTGCCCGTGCAGTATTCTCCACAGGGCAGTTCTAATGTTACTGTTGTAGAGACAGTAGAATACAAATACTGCTACACCCTGAAATGATATGATCGCTTAAAAAGTGTACTCGCGGCAACAGCAACTCGCGAGATAGCTGGTAAAATTCAATTACCAACACTAGTGAGTAGTGCTGGGGTTAATTGCAAAAAGAGAGTTACCTGAAGCGTGTTCGTAATAGCGAAGAAATACTGAATGACTATGTGCGGTGCTACAACTTGGATAATACCAAACAACCACGTCAGTCCTGAAAATATTTGTTCTCAGTTCTGTAATAACTCCAGTTCTGTAATAACTCCAAAAGATACCTCAAATCTTCTCGAAAAACAGAAAAGTTAATAGAATCCATTGCTCTGATGTTTGATAGTTGGCGCTACTTACCAAGTAGAGACATGATAGAAAATGCTATTCGTAACTCCACCAATCTGTCCCCTGGCTTGTTCCTGAAATAATTTCAAGCTGTGAAGGAGAATAAAAAATTGTATTCTAACTTTTCTAGTCTGGCAGCACCGACCAGATCTGAGCACACTGTCGCCAGACCCCGTTTTGAAAATGGGAAGTCGCAGATTTTGAGAAATAACATTCTGAGCGTCATCAGCCAGCGAGCCTTACGCAAATATATCGGCCCTCTATTTTTAAACCCAAAATTTTCAGCTCAAAAACAGCTCACTCATCTTCACCCATAAAATCACCAAATAATAATTAAGTGATTGAATAACATCTATGACAATTGACTACATTCATCCACACATAAAGACAAGATAACGTTGAACAAAAAGATAATAGAAAGCCGTGGATATTTCTTCAACCGAAAATAGTTTTTTTAGCGGCTAAAAATTGGTGTTGCGTGTCGTGAATATTTATAGAGAGACGTGAGATATGAGATGAGCCATTTCATCAGCACTAGCAAAAATTAAAATACTCCATCCATCCGAGCAGGACCCTTTGCCCAACATCAGACCAATCAGTTTAACAGGAAAATAAATTAAAACATATCGCATTATTAGACTCAGTCTAAAAATTGAAACTAAACTTAAAACTGATCACATCCGTGCTACCAATTCGTCTCTCTCATTGTCTAATTTTGTAAATGACGACCCCCGGGATCTATTTTCACCCTCCTCGTCAATTCGTTTTAGATCGGTTGAGTTACTTCTATTGGAGAGGGGCGAGGGATATGATAAACTGTTGATTGATGTTAGTGTGGTTAGTCCTTCTGTCTCTACAGATCTTATAACGGTTGCACCCGTTCCGTTACAGGTGGATAATTTGTCGTTAGTGTGCTGGATGTCATAACTCTTCTTCAGTTTCTTCCACTCCTTTCTGTCCATTTGTTTGCGTGGTTGGCCTTCTGTGTTGTCGGTAGCCATTGCTCCGAGTGAAAAGGCGAACGGGTTTCCATCGATCTGGGAGAGTGAGGATGGCAATCGCAACTAAACTAAAATTTTAGTGGTTTTTATTGCCACTATTACACTTCACAAGGTGTCTTACATGGAATTTGACGATGCTAATTTTCCTTGCCACCGTTTTTCGTATGCTCCTAGTGGGTTTCTTCTTCTTCTGGTTGCTGGCACTGCTCATTGATTTGGGGTTGAGGGGCTGCCCGTGCAGTATCCTCCACAGGGCAGTTCTAATGTTACTGTTGTAGAGACAATAGAATACAAACACTGCTACACCCTGCAAAAGATATGATAGTAAAGCAACTTATCAGATAACTGATTAAATTAAATCATATTTTTTAGTGAATAGTTTTCTAGCAAACTAAATTACCTGAAGTGTGTTGGTAATAGCAAAGAAATACTGTATGACTATGTGTGGTGCTACAACTTGGATGATACCAAACAACCACGTTAGTCCTGAAATGATTTGTTCTCAGTTCTGTAACTCCAAAAGATAATCATAACCTAAAATCTTCCTGAAATCAATAAATTTAATTGAACCCATTGCTCTAATGTTAGATTGATTTATTGTCGTTAGCACTTCTTACCAAGTAGAGACATGATAGAAAATGCTATTCGCAACTCCACCAATCTGTCCCCTGGCTTGTTCCTGAAATAATTTCAAGCTGTGAAGGAGAATTAAATATTATATTCTACCAAATCTTCTTCTGTCTGGCAGCACCGACCCGAGCTGAGTGTCGCCTGACCCCGTTTTGAGAATGGGAAGTCAGATTTCGAGAAATAACATTCTGAGCGGCATCAGCCAGCGAGCCTTACGCAAAAGATATCGGCCATCAATTTTTATAAACCCAAAATTGTCAGCTCAAAAACAGCTCACTCATCGCCACCCAAATAATAATTAAGTGTGATTGGATAACATCTAAGACAATTGACTACATTTATGCATACAAAAAGACAAGAAAACGTTCAACAAAATAAGAATAGAAAGCCGTAGATATTTCTTCAACCGAAAATTTTTTTCATAGCTGGAAAACAAGCAAATCGATAAGAGCCGAAACAAAAACTTTTTAACATCAAGATTTACATAAACCACACATATCCCTTGATCGATACATCAATGTGGGCCAGCATTCATCACAGATATAACAGATATCGAGATATAATATATTCACCTACCGCACCTCCATGGGGGGAGAACTACCATTCACCTCGTTCATTTGACTAGAATACAACGGGGAATGTAGAGGAAAGCAGAGAAAATTTAAACGCAGAGAAAAATGAAAATAAACGCAGAGAAAATGTAGAGAAAGGGTTGTTTGAGCAGGACCTGAGTCCTGACCCAATTAGGGCCAGGACCGGTCTAACCACTAAAAGACACTCTAAACTGTGGGGTTTGTCTGGTGCTCTATAGCTCATTCGCAAAGGTGAGGATTGTTCAAAGCCACCAGCTATAATACGTTACTAGAAAACCAAACCCTCAGTTTTGAAAGAAAAGAAGTTCAGCGGCTTACCTGGCACGTTTATTGCCGATAATTTCCCACAGTACCCGGCCAAATATTAGCAGGTTGAACACAAGCATGACTACTAAAGGTCCATAGAACGCCCCGTACATCCAGGTGCGGGTCAGCCAACACCTGGCAGATTTCAAAATAAATAACTTGATCCAACAGGATGAACGATAAAAATGTATTTTGATTGGTGGACGTTAATTGTTTGTTACTCACAATCCAAGGTCTGCGTGGGTGGTGTACACACTAACAGGTATCGCCCCTAGCACCACAATCACCGGTAGGGGTGTCAGCCACGCCACCAGGCTCGCTACTGTCATGAAATTCTTACTGGAACCACTGTTAAACACGAGAACCACTGCTCGATATAGTCCCACTCCCTCCACCCCCATCCAAAGGAATGAACATAGGAAGAAGTAGTGGGTCAGACATGCCATCACCTGAGAAAGGGAGAGTTGACGTTAGTTAATGGGGCAATACTGGTTAGATTTGGTTTTTGAAAGTTGCATTCCTATTATGTATTAGCTGTCTGGCGGCACCGAGTCGGTGCCACCGACTAGATTTGAGCGAGAATCAAATGATGTCTGTCGCCGCTCGACAGATTCATACCTTGCAGTAATCTCCCGGTCGTGCAGTATTTGAGTTGATCATGAAGAAAATAAGTGAGAGCAGTAGAGCCAGAGAAAAATTAATGTGGATCTTCGTTGACAGGCATTCTCGTACACATCTGAAAAATTGAGAGTTTTGAAAATGTGTTGAGTCTTGACACCCACCTAACCACTAATTACCTCACTAGAAACAGAAGTAGAGCTGTAAGGGTGAGACAGGTGATTGAGATGCTTGCTCCAATTTGAGATATGATACTGAGAATGTAGTCATTTTGTCCGGGAAGAAGAAGGGCTGAGAAACTGGTCAGATGCTCTGTTTCACAGATCAAGGATTCTCCGTCAGTGTAAACGAGTGTTACTCCTTCCGTCGACCACGAGTTGGCTAAAAATATAGGAATTAGGAAAGTTATGAATTCTGATTTATCCTCAATGTGAAATTAAAATTGTAGTTCTTACTTTCGGTGTTCCAGAAGACACAAGTCGGCTTGGCGTTTGCACTTGCGTTATTATCCAGGACGAGGCTGAATGTTACTTTTTTCTTCAGCTTCTCATCTTTTGCGATTCCATTTGATGAAATTGAAATCACTGGAAGGTCAAATGAATCATCATCCACATCATCTTTATCGATGTCAGTATCCTGCAATGTTCGAGAGTTTTACCATTACCGATCACTGTGCAGATCCAGTCACAAGTGTTGTAACTGTTGATTCAAATCAGCAACTCGTAATAATAGCTCTTACCTCTTGAAATAGTTTCTTATCATTGTAAACTGCAAAGAAGACATTGGTTGAATTAGCAGAAACGAGGTCTCCAGGAACCTTGATACTGATCTTACCCAGGCCTTCTTCTATCCCTTTACCCTGAAGAACAGTTATTGTTAGTTGACTTGTTCAAAATACATAATTGGGTGCCTCACAACAACCGTTTACCTCAGAGTGTAGGTCAATGGTGAGAGTAGAGTTGGTACCGTTTCCATTCACATGAATATCGGATCCTGCTTGTGTTGGTGGTACTCGAACCTGTAAAGGTATTATGCTTGGGGTGGCGTGTTACTGATTTGGAGCCGAAACCCCTCCAGAAACCAACTTGTGTACAACAGGATCTTATGTGCACTAATCTAGTAGAGTCATACCACTGATAGTTTTAGTTCAGGACTGGCGAATGCAATGAGATCAGAATTATTGGCCCCAGTCGGAGGTGGGACAATGTTTTCACAGTACTTCTCTACGTTCTGTACAATGGACCTCGCTGATTCGGCTACACTGTCACTCAACTGTAGAGATAGTGTGTTTCAGTAAGTAATGTCGTTTGAAAATCAAAATTATACGCCCGGTGCCGCCAGACAGGTTGAAACTGAATCAATTGATTCTACGAGTTGTACCTGGTCTTTTGATAGTCCCTGGATATTGTCCAATGCCCCTGCTAAGTTTCCCGCCACTTCAGTCGTATACGATATATTTGGGTTGGCTGCGGTTTCTAGAATGTTTCCGATCACCCCAGAGGTCATGTCGATAGTCTCATCTGTCATCTCTCCAGAGGTTATTTCTGTTAACTTTTGACTGACCATTATTGCTTCTGATGCGTTCGTTATTGCTGTCTGCGGGAGTGATAAGTTTAGAATAACTAATTGATCTTCATTCGAGACTTAATAATTGTAATTGACCAATTAGTAAAACAGGAATCACTTACATCCAGTAACCGCTGTATGTCTCCACTCGTTGATTGAGCATAAGGACATGCTGAGTAATCGCTACTTCCCCAATCAGGTGGTGTACATTGTCGAGTCCGGGTTTCGCCCTCTACCCTGATTTGGGATCATTGAAAATTTTACATGGATTAGGAGAAGAATGCTTCAATTACCAACAGGAACATGAGGAACAAGGGTGTTACTTACGGATGAGTAACGTTACATGGTAGAGTGACTGTTGCTGTCACGTAAGGCCATGTAAACTCTCCCTTTCCTTGTTCTTCATGTATCTCCTTGTGACAATATCCTGGAGAGTTTTCATTTTAAGATTCTGTTCTTAACCCGATCTAAGCACAAAATTGAAACGTGTTTTCATTTTAGGAGCTCGATAAAACCATATTGTGTTCTTGAATACTTGGATAAAGCCTGGCTTTTTGCCTGCCAAGGACTAAAGTGGTTACATAATAGATAGTGGTTAATTTTCCTGTACCTTTGCTGACTGTGGGTGCAAGTTGAAAGTAAATCAATGCTACCTCCCCGAATGATTTCCTCTGGGCTCTCTCCAAAATGTACCACAGTTCCCCCTGGGGTATATTACCACCCTGTTCCAGATCAAACACCAAGACCCGGACTAGGAATGTCGCCGAGAATATCTTGAGTATGTCCACATGGACCGTAGCGGTAGAATTCTCTGTGATCTCAGCGACCTATTGAAAAGGATGTTATTGAAATTGTGGTGAAGTGAGAGAAATATTAATTAATGATGATTGTAGCGATATAGTGCAGAAGTTGAAGAGGGCTAGTGAACACTGGACTATTGTGAACTTTTCACATACCACTGCAGTGTTCTAATGAATACCATAACTATAATATAGTCTAGACACGTACAATATTAGACTGGGTTTGTTATAATAGAGAGGGAATAGTTTAATTTAGTTTAGTTTGTTATAGAGAGATGGAATTCCATGGAATAATTTAGTTGCCTTCTCGGAAACTACTGTGGTAATGTAGGTTCAACATGAAAAGAAACTTGGAATTCTCAATGCGGTGATCTTTGGATCAGGCGGTAAGTGGTTGAAAACAAACAAAGTTCTATGAGGCTTCTATCTTGGAAGTTGGGATCTAATCAAACAAAATTATTACAGTTACTAGCACAAAAAAACAAACTCACCAGCTCAATGATGGAGGCATTAGTAAGCCTCTCATATCTAGCATGACTGTAACTCTGTTGGTAATGGTACTCCTGTGCCGGACCCAGGAAGAATGTCACTGATTCTATCTCCTGACAGACTGAGGTTTCATCAGGACACAACTCCAGGGAGACCGTGTAGGAGTTTTCAGGATCAAGATAATCAATAATGACACTGTTAGCTGTAGTCTTTGTAGGCTTAAACCTCTTTGGGCGTCCACTGCGTATCACAGCATTATCGGCAAAGCGTGCCTGCAATTGTAAGGATTTGAACCTTTATTGGTCCACAAGTGTAGCTGTCTTGTTTTGAATCTTTCTCTTCACGGGTCCTAGATAACGGGATTGCGAACGTTGTGAACAGTTCAAAAGTGATACCTTAAGTTTGTAGTAAAATGAGTCGGGAAGGTCAGCCTCCTCCCACCTCACATCCACGATGTAGTTTGGTTTCAGTAAAACAGTTAGCTTAGCCTTAACTGGTGGGACATCTAAAACGATTAAGAATTGTGCAACCATGGTTACAATCAGTTGAATTGGAATTACAGCAAGAAATAGTTTCACACGTTAGAAGCGATCTCAGCCAAATTTAGTTGAACTTAAAACCCTTGGAGACAGCTTCAGCGAAATTCGCCAAATAAACTCGGTTTATACTTTTTGCTGTGCGTTTCGCCCGGGACTTTGCTAAATTATAGAAACATCAAGTTATTGTTTGAAGAAGGAAAAAGAGAGATCAAATTTGGTTAAGTTTAGCAATACAGATGTAACTCTCACTGAACTAGGTTTTGTATCTGATCATTACCTGTACTGAGTGTTGTATCAGTGACTGTAGTGAACTGACTGATACCACTGGACCCGGATGTAGCCAGTCGGATTGTGTACATAGTGTTAGGTGCCAACCCGGTGAGAGTGTAGTGGTTCGGTTCCCGTGGTAGTTGTTTGTGGGTTTGTGTTGACGTGTCAGCCGTGGGGTACATAATCATCTGAATAGGGAAGTATTGGAGGGTTGCCAATCTTTTAAAACTCAGGCTGGGTCTTACTAAAATAAACTAACTATTCAGAACCGTTCTCGCGATTAGCCCGGCCATAGGGTCGAAGCATGCGCCAGAGAGGAAAAGTTCTTACCTTGTACCTATCCACAGGTCTCCGGGGAGGATCCCAAGACAGGGTTAGGGAACTGTTTGTCCGGTGTGTAACTTCTAAATTCGTCACTTCCTCGGGAACTGAAAACAGAAGAAAAATAATGAAAATGTGATCCAGAATTGAAGTTTTTGCCTGTGGAAATGTGCTTAAAACAGACAGAAGCAGCAAATAAATAAAAGCACAAACTAACAAACACAAAAATCCAATGCAATATGATGAAGAAAGTGTGCTTGTGACAACGGGCATTTACCCACCTCCTCTCTTCGTAAACCCTAATGCTGGAGGTTGGCAATCAAGAACAGAAGAATCAGAAGGAGAATCAGACATTCAGATTTTAGATTGGACTTGGAAATCATAATCAAAGTGTAAGCAGAGGGTTGTAAGCATTGAAGAGAACATTTCATGTCAGCATTGATTGATCTTTTGTAGCGCATCTCAGGTTATACCTGCTAGTGTCGTGATCTTAGCGATGGGCGACCAAGCATCAGACTGACCACAGCGGGATCTTGTTCCAACCTTTACACTGTACAACGTTTCCGGCTCCAGATCCCTGCAGAATAAACACTCGTTAGAGCATTGGAGTTCGTTGTTTCTTCAAACTTTCGGGACATAAGTATTAAGTAGATGTCATAAAATCTCGGGAAAAATATTGTCCTATTCGTAAAATTGTTTCAGAATATAATCATCTGAATCTGACCTGATGACAATGCTGTTGATTCTCGATGTGAATTGTTGTGTTGTCTGGTTCGTCACTGGAATGACATAGTATACAAACTGCTGTCCTATTATCTCATTAGCCCAGGCCACCTTGATGCTCGTCTGACTCTCCAGTACCACATTCACTCCATCAGGCGGAGGTAAAACTGTAAAAAGTGGTATTTGGAACTGGTTTATCTTGGGTTAAAACTAGGTCTAAACGTTTCAATTCGCCTGATGTTTCCCATTATCCAATGGTCCCAACTTACATATATTGCCCATTACATTAGATCGGAACAGCAACAACTTACAGATGGGATTCTTGTTGGCGGTGTAGGTCGGTACAGATGCGGAGACAGAGTGCCATGAGAGAGCAGGTTCACAATGTAGACACATCCCACAAGACTCCCAGGATATCTCTCTATCTGTTAGAACTCTAGAGAGGGAGACAGGAGTTGTGTGGAGAGTGGTATTATGTTAGCTGACTCTGAGAAAGATAGTACGGGGTTTAGATGAAGCTTATTATCGTGTATACTTGAAATGTGCTTTCAGGTCGGTCGCTTTGTGTTTTCAATTATTCTAAACAGCCCATCTTATAATAATACTAGGCCTTGTGTCCTATTGGAATTCATTGATCCTTGTACAGTAGGAGTACTGATTATTATGGTAATTTGAACCTATAGCTGGCAATTGTCCACCAGCACTGAGCACCTGTACCATGATGCAGCTGGGCAGCTGGCTGTGTGGAAACGATCAAATCCCCTAAACCACACCGGGAGGTAAATATAGAGAGTTGATATCATCAGTGTATTTTACCTTGAGTATACTTGAAGGGATGCAAGTTGACCGGCAAACTGGTATAAGTCATGAGTTGAGTTACCAACTGTCAGATAACAGGTTCCTATCAAATCTGCTTCTGATGTAGCATAAGAGGTAGGACCTGAAGATAAATAGGAGGTCAGTTGAAAAGCAGAAGTGGTCTTTTGATGGATTCCAACCCTAACAGAAATAAAATGACGGTGTGAGCCACACAAATACCATGGTACCTTGGGCATTTAGTTTGCCATTGAAGTAAACTTTATAATTCCTCTCTGTGTCCCATGAGACACACCAGTGGTACCACGAACTGACTGGACGAGGTAGCGGGATTCCAGAATCCTCTCCATCCACAAACATTTCATCATGGGATAGGGTCACCCTGCAGGAAAGTTCAGATTTAGTATCCAATATTGTCGTGGAAAGTATGATTGTCGTGACTTTATCTTTGCACGTGCACCTCCCAGCTATATATCTGAGTCCTTAAATCCAAGATAATGAGCTTAGCTCATTGAGCTATTACGACCGCCGAAAGTCCTATTTTATCACTTATCTCTGGCACGATCTCCTGACACAAGTGGTTATACAAGGAGGGGTTCCCCTATACCGTCTGATATACCTGTGATTGTGGTTGTGCCCACATGTTACTTTGAGGGTGGGGACGTGTCTATCCACGTGGACGTTGAAGTGTGCCGCCCAGGAGCACAGAGTTGCCCCACTCCACTCTTCCCCAGACCACGTGAAGGGAAGATTATACTGGACGGGGTTCTTGATCGGCAGGGAGAGGTAGGAAAACGTCTGGACACAGTCTGGAATATGGAGCCGGGTGTTAGATTTTGAAGTAAATTAGTAAAATTAGGAAGCAAAAGTAGTTTTAGATAGTAAAAGTAGTTTTAAAAACAACAATAATCACCTGATATGAGACTGAGTAAAAGCAAGGCAAGCCATAATACCATCCCTACTCATAACATGAACTGCAAGAGGTGAAATGTAAGGTTGACAAGATACCCAAAAGGGAAACATGAACTGCAAAGGAAATCGTTACGAAACTGCCAAAACTGCCAATGACCGGTGACTATTGAGACACTTTTATTGTGCACTTGAAGCGTGTAGTAGTGCGGTAATTATGCAGAGAGAGAAACTAGAGAGAGAGAGAGTTATAATTCTGGCGGCATGCATATATTGCACACGGTGTTAAAAAGGTATTTAACTCCACAATATATGACGTGACGTTATGATGCAGCCACGCCTTCTTGGTTTATTTTTACTCCCACAGAGTCCTTCTTGCGAATCAATCACAATTCATATGTGGGACATGTTGGCTACTTCAAGCAAAAGCAATTCATTTAGTTTCACACTGGCTATACAACTAAGGTCCAAGAGGTCTGCAATCGTATAGAATAATGTAAGGGCAGGGGTAGCTTTACTATCACTGCACTGGCAAGTGCCCCGGGGCCCATCCACCCCTCCAAGAAAGATGCGAGGGGCCGTCAGGCCCCGAAGCTAGAGAGAGAAAGAA
>AVPN01001964.1:0-16946 GCA_000695325.1 Pleurobrachia bachei | reverse complement strand
CTCTCTCTCTCTCTCTCTCTCTCTCTCTCTCTCTCTCTCTCTATCGTTCTGATTACCCAATCTGTTACAGGACACTGGCAGCCCGGTTCGGAATCCGATATTACACTCTCGATAGGATGCACGTTAAAGTGACCTATCACAGAGGAGAAAAGAGAGGCTGGGTTACTCCCAAGGAAGCTAATTATACAGTTGATGTTGGCAAAGTTGTTAAAACTGCACATCAATTGTTTCTCGAGTTGGAAGGCGCACGAAGGGATGAACTTTGAAATGCTTTGAAACTTTGTTTAAAAACTTATTGATAACTTTTAGCTGTTGAACTTGTTTGGTATTCCTTGCCTTGTTCGACCCTCCCTCCCCACTATATATTCCACTCTTGATTATTACATTTCAAACCACCTATTCTAACATCCCCGCTATTACTATAGGATGGTATCATTAAAGGAGGAAGGGGACCAATCCCCCACACCAGACATCCCTGCAGCGGGATCTTTTGACAACTTCTCACTCAACCCCAAGTTGGTGACGAAGTTACAAAAGCGAGGCATAACCCACCTCTTTCCCGTGCAGATTTCCACCTTTAAGCCCATCTACAAGGGTCGTGATGTGTGTGTCCAGGCCAGGACCGGCTCAGGAAAGACCCTCTCTTTTGTCCTTCCTGTCATGAACAGGTTGCTGAAGAACAGCGAGGAAAGGGAGAGAGGTCGAGCACCTAAAGTGATATGTCTGGCCCCAACCAGGGAGTTAGCTGTACAGATCTACGATGATTTTGTGTCCATGGTGGATAGTAATGAGATGAATGTGGATAAATTCTACGGAGGACAACCGTACAACCCCCAAGAGACAGCCATAAGACGTGGCATGGATATCTTAGTGGGAACACCTGGCAGGATCCTGGACCTGTGCGAGAAGGGGAAACTCCACCTGGGCAGTGTGAAACATGTCATATTGGATGAAGCTGACAGGATGTTGGAGATTGGTTTCAAAGTGCACATGGACAAGATTATTGAGTTTTGTACCACCAACAATAAACCCCAAATGATGTTATTCTCAGCTACCATGCCCCAGTGGGTCAGCCAAGTCAGTGCCACACACATGACCAACCCTAAAACAGTCAGCCTGGTCTCCAAGAACAGTAACCAGACTTCCACCACAGTGAACCATCTCGCAGTTAGATGTGTCTGGCAAAGTCGGAATGATATCATTGGGGATCTAGTTCAGCAGTACAGTGGTCGACATGGCAGGGCCATTGTCTTCACCCAGACCAAGGTACAAGCTGACGAGCTCGCGGTATCTCCTTCTATCAACCAGGACTGTCAGGTGCTACACGGTGACATCCCCCAGGTACAGCGGGAGAAGAGGCTGCAGGGATTCAGAGATGGGAAGTTCCAATGTCTTGTTGCTACTGACGTGGCTGCCAGAGGACTGGATATCCCACAGATTGACCTGGTCATCCAGTGTGAACCGCCCAAAGACGTGGATTCCTACATTCACAGATCCGGAAGGACGGGTAGAGCGGGCAGGACAGGCACGTGTATTTGTCTCTATAATGCTAAACAGGAATACGCCCTGAAGGAGGTTGAGAGACATGCTGGGATTAAGTTCACTCGAGTCACCCCTCCCCAACCAAACCAGCTCATCAAAGCAGCTGCTAAGGATGCAGTCCGTTGCCTTGACGACGTCCCCAGCACCGTCCTACCGGCCTTCAAAGCATACGCTAAAGAGCTGCTGGAGACCCGTCCTGCTGAAGATATAGTTGCAGCTGCCCTAAGTTACATCTCAGGAGTAACTGAGATCAAGACTCGATCCACTCTGTCCTCCATGGAGGGATACACGGCCTACCAGATGAGTAACACCTTCGAGGTGAGGTCACCCTACTTCTTCTGGAACGCTCTGGAACAGGGTCTAGGTGAGACGTTTAGAGCGGAGGTAAAGTTCATGAAACTCACCAAAGATAAGACAGGATGTGTTATTGATGTACCATGCAAATATGATGAATTCATTGCTGATACCTGGCAGGATTCTGACTCCATGCAGCTCTTCAAGATGACAGAGATACCAGATTTGGAGGATTTCAGAGGAAGGTTCGGAGGTGGTGGCGCTGGCGGTGGTGGGTATAATCGAAATGGAGGTGGTAATGGAGGTTACAATCGGAATGGAGGTGGAGGTGGAGGAGGTTGGAACAAGGGGGGACGAGGTGGTGGTGGCGGTGGTAGGGGTAACAGCAGTGGGTTCAAGAGGAAACAGGACTTTGGCAACGGAAATGGTTTTAAAAGGACTAGGCAGTTCTGAGTGTATGCCCACTCTGTTTTTTAGGTCTTTAATTTATTCCCTGGTCTCTGCTTTGTAATAGAACTGTAGTGTTGAAAAGTTTACCAAACGGGTTATTTTAATTGCTGCTCTGTGACATTTGTTCAGTTGACAGTCTACCACTTTTATCATTCTAAAATCACCGTGTTTCAATTAAACTATGCCTATTCTCCCCCGGCCCTAAAACCCTGACCCATGACCCTATTATGTCCCTATTTCCAGCACCCATTTCCCTCTCTCAACTTAGTCTTGTTTCTCATCCTCTTCCCCCTCTAAACCCCTGACCCTATCTCCTTCTCTAAACTCCCTATCTCCAGCACGTTAAAGCTATGGTTGCAGAAAAGAAAGTGAAACGTAAGAAAGTAGCGGGAGAGGAAGTGGAGGGAGGAGCTGCAGCTCTGAAACCGAAGAAGAAGAAGCTTGACACAACTGCTGCTCCAAATGGCGGTACCCCCGCTGTGAAGAAGAAGAAAAAGAAGGGAGGAGACGATACGGTGCTTAAGAAAAAGAAGAGGAAGAAGTTAATGAGTAACTCAACCATGTTAATGACCCCATCACAGGACAAGAAGAGAGAGGAGAAAGAGGAGGAAGAGGAGGAGGAAACGTCTGATAAGGAGCTGTTTGGGTCACAGTCTCCCAGTCCTATTAAAATGCAGAGCCCACCGCCACTGACAAAGTACGCTGGGACTCCGGTGAAAGAGGCACAGGTATACATCAGTACTTCTTCTATTTCGTGTGATGAAACATACTTTTCTCACTCACTTTGGTCACTTTAGGATGATCTTTAGAACCCCCCCCCCTGAAAACTTAACCAGTCACCATCTAAACACCCCCTCCATCTAAACACCCCCCCTAAAAACAGCAACTTCTTCAGTCCTCCGATGAAGATGAAGATTCGGATGGTATTGATGATTTACCGACAGATTCAGAAAGTGAAGCACCTCCTGTCCCTGTAGTTGAAGAGCCGGTTAAAAAGGAGGTCCCCAAATCCCCTGTCAAGAAGAAGGTCGCTAAAAAGACAAAGATAGCCCCAGCAGCGACAAAGTAAGATCCCTATTTTCTTTGGTGGCGCATAGCACGGCAAAAGAAGCCCGCGAAGAGAGGTGACGGCGCCGCCGACTTTTCTCTTATTGCTCTAACTTGATCCAAACTTACCCCTCACGTAACGGTACATTGCTTTTTTAGGTCAGAAACTGCCGAACCTAAAACACCAACCAAGACTGGACCTCTACAGCCTCCTAAATCAGCAGTTGAACCCAAATCTCCTGCGAAAACAGCCGCTCCGCTCGAACCCAAATCTCCTGGTGATGTTGGAGATGACATTGATGAGGAGGAGGATGAAGATCTGGATGAGATTGAGGAAGGTAAGTCCAAATACTGGTCTTGCTGATAGCCAGTCACATGACCTAAATAACGAGTTCTGATTGGTTGTTTATTTGTTTCCAAGGTAAGTCAAATGATAATAATTGTGACTGGGTCGCCGGTCTCTTACTGAAGTCCTTACATTCAGCTCCAGGAGTTCCCCCGTTATCCATGCCCCTGATCAGCAGACAGGAACAGAAAAACAGGGATCTACTCCTTCTTACTCAGGTAATTAGCATATTGATTGATTAATTAAAAATCCCAACATCATGCACATAATTTTTACAGCTCTGATAAGATTTCTACAATCCTGGGGTTAATTAGGGCTTCTAATTACCCCCGATCAGGACATCTAATTACCACATCATCCTTGTATTGGGTTACCCAACTAACAACTCCTATTTCAGATCCGCGAGAAGTTTCCCACCCACCGACCCAGTGAGATCTCCTGGAACACACTAATGGTGTACAACATGAGCCCAGAACAAATGCAGGAACGATATGAAGTGCTCCTCAAGTTTATCAAGCTGGAGAAGGACAATACCCAACTAGTAACAGAAGCCATTCTATCTATGGCTAATGCAGAGGTACGAGCTCTTCCCGCTAGTTGTCAGAATCTGATCAATCAACCTAAAACAGTGAAGGATGCTGCAGCAAAGCACAAGAGGGTGAACGCATTTACTGTGTTTGCCAGTGGGTTCGATCAGCCTACAAGTGTGGACACGATTAAGGGGTTGTGGGATGCCCTGGACGGGAAGGAGAAGGCAAAGTTGAAACGGGAGGCCAAGGCCCTGAACAATGCTAATGGGTTGTTTAAACCGACCCGGAAGCTGAGCAGATACAACATTTTCTGTGCTCAGAAGATGAGAGAGGGAATGAAGATGGCGGATATTGGGAAGGTTTGGAAGGGAATGGGCGAGGTAGAGAAGGACGCTTATAAAGAGAAGATTGTCGAGGGAGAGGAGATGGTTGATATAATATGAGAGAGACTATTAGGGATTAGTAAACATTGTTTTTATTATGCGGGACATGCAACTTTTATCAGTGGGTGATAACAATGACGGCTGCAATATTTTACATACAATTCTTATTATTCTAAGTTATTACTTTTTATCACGAAGTTAAATAAAGAACTCCGAAAGGTGCATCCTGTGATTGAACAAATATATTATTTGAGTGGTAATAAAAACTGATATTTTAATTAAAACAACTCTAACTCCCCATCTTTCTAAAATAATAGAATATGTTACCAAGATCAATACAACAACTTGTCCCAGTGATATCCCGATCTCTACACACTACACCGGGGCAATGCGCTAAGAAGATTTAGTAAGTACAGATTCACCATTTTGTTTGTTGATCAATTCCCATATTTATTACGGCATTTCATAATCCTAAACATGTCACCCCTGTCACCCCATTATCAGTTATCTTGACAATTCCGCCTTCATTTCAGTGAGAGTAGGTTACACCGCTTTCAATCGTTGAGGGAAAAGAGGATTATACGGATAATGAGTTACCAACAACGACTCCTAGCTAAAGGTAACCTTGGTAACCATGTTATCCTCCATCCTTGATCGGTATTTTGTAACCAAATTTTTAATAGCCCCTTGCGTTTCTTCTTACCGAATCTATAGTCTGTTGCATCTTCGCACTCGTAATCTCAGTTCGGACAGGATCCAGCTTTATGATAAAATCCACTCCTTGCCTGTTAACAAACCCCTAACTAACCCCTAACAACTCATTGCAGGTAATGTGTTGGAGCAGGGGGAGGAAGATCACTCTGCAGAGGACGCTAAGATTCTTCTCTCAACGGGAGAGAAGAAACATATTAGGAAGAAGGGAATGTGAGAAGACAAGGGAATATGAGAAGACAAGGGAGTCTGAGGAGGCGCTTTATTTAAATTATTTTGTTGATATGTGTGTGATGTCTTTTGTACTTTTTGTTTTTAGAATAGTTAGTTCTAGTGTTTATCAGATTTACCCAAGTAAACCCCATTGCCACCCCTGGCCATCCGATCCCTGGCCATCCAATAAAATGTCCTTCTAATCTAGCACTATGATATGCTCAAGGACCCTCTGTCGGGTCACGGCACAGCTGCCCAAACTTACAGCTGCGTCTTTACACACAACAGCTCCTGTTCTCGCTAGACGGAAATTGTAAGTTAGCAAGACATTTTAACTCCTCTCTTGTTTTGATCTACCGAACCCTCACTGAGTAAAATACGGTGTTGGCCATGTCGGGTTCAGACTCGTGTGACCTTATTTGACTTTCTACTTTATCTCTCTCCCCTCCCAGTTTGGAGAGGCAGATAGACCGACGGGAGCTGGCCCCTGCACCCCACACCAATATCTACGGGGGTACAATCTATCAGGAGTCCTGGTTAGATGACCTTGTTATGAATCTGAATGAACAAATGAATGTCCACGAAGGAGACAGGTAAGAGGGTGGGGCGTGAATGGGGTGGGGGCGGGGGGGGAGTGATTTGAGGTTCACACACATCTTTATAATATGTGAAAGATGTATCAAGTAGCATTGTAAGAAAGGGTTTGGGAAGTGAATCAGGCGGACCCCGGTTTAGCGGGCACAACCCTTTCGCATCCCGGTAAATCAGGGTCCGATTGTATGTAAACTTTTCTCTCCATTATGTTCGCGTCTCCAGGGTAATTGATGATATTCTAATTCGACGGTTCATGGAAAACCTCTTCGACAACACACGATCCCGTCACGCTCCCCTCAAAGCGGAATTTAAACACGTGATAATTAAACGACGGTTAAACCACCTTGACATTAGCTTGTTTTTCGACCATTACACCCTGACCCGACAACAGAGGCAACTGGAATTCCTGTGCGGATTCTCTGAGAGGATCTTGGGAGAGATGTTTGGGGTGAGATGTGAGGTGCACATGTTAGAGTATGGGGTGATTAGAGATACACTGAAGAATAGGAGGAGAAAGTATGAACTAGGGAATCAGTATAGCCCTGTGTCTGTGTGAGATGGTGAATTTGTAAGTTATTGTTTTAATAAGTTTGTTTAGATTTGATAACCACATGTTTTCGAGCAAAATTTAATTTCTAGCTACATGATAACAAATATGATAACTTGATCCCAAATATATTCAAAACTCTCAACTCGAATCTAAATCATGGCGTGCACTCTCTCTCCCTCTATCTTCCTCTCTCACACACACACACACACACACACACAATCTCCCTCACTCTCTTATTTACAAGTTGCAAATGTCATTTCCTCAGAACTCTCTCAGAATTCACTATCCGCATCCACCCACATGCCATGATTAGTCCAAGGAATCCTAATTGGACTGGACAACCTCGCAATCACCTTCATACTCTCCGCATCCCAAATATACAGCTCTGAATCCTGGGTGATGGCATTAAAAACAGGAGCCATGAGGACCCCATCATCCTCCTTCCTACCCCCGGGCCGTCCCACAAAGACAGGTTCCACCGGGAACAAATTGAGATCATCCCAGTTACTACTCTCCTGTCTGCACAAGTTCAGTTTTAGTAGCCCCATGGCATTCTTGTTATCCCACTGTATAGTGTGGAGATACACAATACAGAACGGTTTACCCCTGTGTTTATCGTTTATGTAGGGGAAATCCACGTGGAGTACCCGGGGTGACCACATTTGGGGGTGATCCCTGACCTCGCTCTCTCCCGTCTCCATGTTCATTACAAACCGTCTGATGGTGATGTCAGTGAGAGGCTGGAATTCCTTCCTATACACAAAGTTATCATCAAGTATGTAGTCTTTGTTGAGTATCTCGTAGTAGCAGTGAGTGTCATCGAAAGCCTTCATTGATGTGGGTGTGGGGTAATCAACCACAATCTCAACCTCCCCCTTCTCGTTCTTTCTCTGGAAGGAATTGATGATGTGGACGGAGATGAAAGGATCAAACATAAACGTCCTGTAGGTTCCATCCTTGAGT
Source organism: Pleurobrachia bachei (assembly GCA_000695325.1). Taxonomy (NCBI): domain Eukaryota; kingdom Metazoa; phylum Ctenophora; class Tentaculata; order Cydippida; family Pleurobrachiidae; genus Pleurobrachia; species Pleurobrachia bachei. The sequence goes on along the minus strand of AVPN01001964.1, from coordinate 9,323 downwards.
GACATAACATGAATCTGGGTGGGCGCTTCCTTATCAAATACAATGTTAGTACACACATGGAAGGGAGACTCTAACTTCACCCTCAGACTCAGCCTTGGAAGGATAACATAATCCTCAGTCACACCCATGGAGTGGATTATTCTCATGTCATCAAGTGGACTTGGGATCGTGCCAACGACCTCTGTAGCCGCTTTTCCAGTGATATCCGTTGTGAATCGAACCATCTGGAAGTGAGGTTCAACCCCTGATACCATACCCTTATCCAATCCTGTCACGTAGATGTAGTTGTAGCTGTCTCCGGTTGAGGGGTGTCGTGTAAAGTGGGATGCTGACATAAACTCTTTTACGAACCATGGCTGGGAGACCAGCGTGTATTTATCCATATGGTCTAAGGTGTCAGGGTGTACGTCAAAGTAGAGTGGTGCCTCACCACATACCGTGATCCCATCTCGTCCCTTTAGTTTCCAGGGGGTTATGTTATTATTATCCCTCCGACTATCCCAAACTGTCATCTTTGCCTTTTCAAAGGTTGACACAGGCGGGTCCATATCACCAACAATCTTGTGAGGGACCAGCTCTCCCGTCTCCACGCTCCTGTTGAAGATGCCTGTCTTGAGGAACTTTGCCGAGAAACTTGGCTCATTTCCAGGTGTAAAAGTCCACTTGTACACCTTACTGAGAGCATCAACCACATTATTAACCTTCCTCTCCCCCACACTATACGCTCCTACACCAACCTTGTACATGGTACCCGCCAGCCACCCAGGGACCTTTCCATCGACTAGTTTCAGTTGAGCTTCTGTTACCTCTGATTCTTCGTTGGAAAAGAGTCCCTCCGGCTGAACTCTACCCTCAGTGCTATCATCAAATGCGGCGTACCCAGAGCACTTCTCCTGACCCTCACTGCACTGAGTGGCAGCAAGGGCAGCCGGGGATAGGAGAAGGAGGAGAAGTGTCAGATAGAACGGAGTCATGGTGAAAATGAGGGGCTTACACTTCGATGCAGCTGTTTATAATCGCTATATAACAGGGGAGAGATAGTGGTATTTACGTGAGAGTGAATCGGTATACACAATCGAAATACCGGCATTGAATTGTGCCAATAATACTGCTCTATCGATCAGGTTAGAGCAGAGAATACAGAACGAAATTTGTTCACAAAAGACTGCCCTCTTTGTCCAAAGAATTAAGAAGTTAAGTAGTCGATACCCAGTCGATACAGTATGACAAAAGCAGGCTATGCAACATGGAACACTCGTGAGTCGTGAATATAATGCCAAACAATTGATCCACAGATAAACAGACTGCCACACTGTATCACAGCGTATTACTGCTGCAACCGTTGCAGAGTAGAGTAAACAAGCGTAGACGCAACTTGTTTTGTTCAAACAAGGCAAGACATGATTGAATAGCTGCACAAAGATTACGTATCAACGAAAATAAATTCGAATTTTTGCTCTTTCTCGAATGCAATCCCTCCTAGTCCCACCTAGATTATTAGAGGTTTGAAAGATAACCCCATTCATAGACCTACATTTTAAAAAGCCTTTATATATGTATATATTCAACAAAATTCCATTCGGGCACAGTACTACCATTACGTAACGAGGCAAGATTTTGTCTCACGTAGCCGCACCGAGGCCAGCTGCTGTAGTGCAGTGAGTCCACATTCTTAGGTCCTAATTGTTGTTACTCATTACTCAACAAGGTCCTAGACAAGGTGATAAATAAAAGATTCCCAATCATCACACATGATGGCTACAGTACAGTAACTGGCTAGCGCTCTATTCAGCTCTATTATTTGTAAAGGATTATCCTCAAGGCCCTAAAACTAAACTGTAAACGCATTCTCTACTTTGCAAATAATGGTAATATCGGTTATAGACGGCCGCATGGAGAAGTGAGAACTCCACGTTCATCAGAGAGAAAGAGAGACTAACTTCCTCAAAAACTACTGAGTTGTTCCTTCGCCTTCCACCAATCTCTCTGCTCTCCTACAAGAAGCTGCTAATATACCCATGGAAATATGAGGAAAATTGTTCATTAGTCCTACCACCAGCTGGAATATAGACTTAACTCCGGCACAGCTACCCTACTAAATAATGTTAGGACACATTGGTCTAAAACTTTTCCCTATCGAGTCCAAAATTAAGCTACCCGCCCCCAACTACCGATACCACTTTACTACTACGGTAGAAATTGAGACAATGTAAAATCTCCCCTTTCTCAAATATAACCCTTCTAGGAAGTCTATTTCTCCGATGTAATGACCGGTATTTTGGGTGAAGTGGAGGTGAAGTTATCGAGACGGCTGCGTGTTCCAAAATCTACAGCCCACACAATTCTTCTCTCCCTGTGTGCCCTCTTCTATGGAGCTAAACCTGCCCTACTCTTCGATTTCTGTCCCATTTCAAAAGATCAGCTTAGTAAGTTGCTAGCTGATGTGCTGGGATACATTCCATCATATGTCACTAATAGAGATAAGGATGTTTTTAAGGAGAGATCAGATTGGAAAGAAAGAAATAACTTTGTTGTAGTTGAACTGGTTGGCACTAACGGCTTTGGTGATATCTTTGTAGTGGATAAGACTGCTGATTACTCTGACTATAATCCCTATTTTATTGACTGTTCAAGAGGGTTGAAGTCCGGTCCTGTACTGGCTGATCAAGGTGTTGTTTCGAGGCATTGGCAGGTTTTTAAGGAGTTCCTCAGGGATATAAAATCAGGAACAGAAACACTATCCTGTACCGATGAGTCTGTGTGTTTCTCCACGTTGTATGGGATGTTCCTGAAGTACCCCTACCTCTACTATACATGTAACGAGAGCAACTGTCTCTCGGGGGAACCACTTTACTTAGTGGAACTAGCACTTCCCGAGCGTCATCTCACCGGCGTGATCGGTATTGGTTGTAACCAACAGAACGGCGTGATCGGTTGTGACGATGTGATTTCCAATGCTCCAGACACCAATAATCCTGCTGAACCTGATTCCTTGTTTTCTTTCACCCAGTTTACCATCCCCGTCTCTATTTGCGATGAACGCCGTCTTGGTGAACTCAAGAAACTGCGGTATTTCCATCGTGTTACCATGGTAACCAGAGCGGCAGTTGCCATGTAGTTACCATGGTGGTTGTTATGAATAGTTGCCATGGCAACAATATGTGAACGGTATTTCCCATGTAAGCCAATATCAGTGTGCAACATATTTTATGTGTGGTTTCTGTAACAGTAATCTTGGCTCAGCCAGTCACAATATTTGGATATTATGCGGGTATGCTATTCGATATTGATACTATAGCACACAATCACACATATCATTAGGTGGTCTCACATTGTGTTATTGGTTTCTCTCGAAGCTGTGTTTGGTCTCAACTCTCATTCAATATTATGATCATCTCTCTTCCTAGTTGGATCATCTGAGACAGAATATTCGAGAAGAATAGTACTGTACTTCATGATGTTGCCAAATTGAGATGAGCACGAGAAAATTCTAGATCCCTTCAGTGTGTAACCAGTAAACAATTTTTAGTTTTTATGAATATTATTCTTCCTAATCTATGTGTTTCTGGGAGTGGCTGTATGCCTGTATCATACACTATGTTGGTTGGTAACAGAATGCAAGCCATTGGTGAATACTGCATCATTGTGCTAAGAAGAAACAGTGATATAGAAAGGAGAGAGACAGAGAGAGACAGAGAATATATTATATTGTAGAGAGGGAGAGAGATGCAGGTAGTAATTGCACAACATCTAATTACATGCACGTGTATGTGTGACGTAAATCAGTTCAACCCAGCTCCTTCAGTCGCCTCTGTTTAGATATTAGTTATGACCGTGATAGTAGTTTGGCAGAACACCTCAGAGATTTAGAGGTCTTATCCAGGCTTGGTCGTATAGTCTCTTCGTTCTAGGCGTTTCGAGCTCCTTCGCCTCTATTGTTCTGTACTGCGTGTCACATGCGTGGGAAGTAGAAGTACCAGTCGGTGTGATTGCTCTGGGTATATCCCCCATCCCGGCGTGACATACATAATATATACTGTGCCCTGTACATAACTGCATGGCATACATAGTGTCGTTTAGTGATCTGCATTTAGTAAATTCTACTTTGTCTCGAGGTTGTTTTTGGTGTCTAACAGCTCTCTGTTTGCGGTGAATTATCCCAGCTCGTGTGTACAGTGACTGTCATTTCCATTGTCTGCATCAATGTGCCACCACCGTGGTTCAATGTGAACTTAACCCTGAAATGGTACTGATGATCAATGGGGGTGTGTGCAATCCCTGTTGTTTCTCTCTCTCCTTCCCGCTTCTATGATCTCTGATCCCTGGCGTGGCCCTGATTTGGTGTGTAATATGTTTGTACAGAGAGAGATCAGATCGTGACACCCCGCCCCCTTCTGATCGAGATCACAAGATCACAAGCACATGTAAAGCATGGAACCATGCCAAATATCACGTATTGAATACACGTTTGTGTGTAATGCGGCCATCATGCTGTGAATTGTTATGAAACACAGTCTGGCTTGGCAAGTTGTGAAGTGTGATCTTTATATTGCCATGTGTTTGTACTTTGTAGGCGGTAAATTGACCACCCTTTTTACAAAGATAATATCTTGTACGTGAGTGACGTATGTCCCATGCCATTTCAGCCCTTTGTTGTACCCCTGCCCCCTATAACCCGTACATGTTTCCATAGCTTTAGTGCTTTACCATGATATTGCGGAATGGCTTCCCAACGACAACATGATCATGCTTTTGCACCCAACATCCTCGCCGGAGGGTAAGTGTTGTTTGTTAGCACTGTGTCTGCAGGGTAAGTGTTGACATTGTTTCCAATTGTGTTTGTTAGTGAGTGAGCGATGTGCAGTAGCTGTAGGGTAAGTATATTTGGAATCATCTTCTTTATTTCCGATATTTATTACCCCCCTCCCTTTGATAGCCTGCAAAAGTAATAATAGGCGTGTGTGTGCCACGTCACAATTGTGTGCACTATTTTTCAACTCCCTCTCTCTCTGTTGCGTGTGTACAACAGTCTCCAAGAAGAAGCAGCAATATGATATTTCAAAAGGGATCGGTAATACCGAATCTGATTCTGTATACCTAATCAAGGGATTATGGGCATTATATATAACCCCAGCTTTTAGCCACAATATTCCCCAGTTCAGCACCTTCACTAACGTATACCACTACTTTACTAATACACCCCATTTGTTTCCCAGGATTGCTGGAGGAGTGGCTGCTATGGCAACATCACCTCTGGACGTTATAAAAACACGACTACAGGTAACCACACTTGTTCGACCCTCCTTTGAACAAAACAAGACAAACACACGCGGCTTGGGGTTTTGTGTAAAAATAAAATTAAACTTAACAAACTAATCAAATTAAAACACGTGCACGGTGCTATAATTTGGTAAATTAATATATTTCCTCTTTTTCTTTTGGAAAAAACTCTAAAACTCTACAATAAAGTATAATACACACACAATTAATCACACTTTAATACACATATTATATATATAGTCGGATCCGGATCGTGAAATGTACATTGTACACAATGTATTCCCGCATTGTGTACAATGTGTACACAATGTATAATTCGAGGCTATGTACATAGGAGAGGGGGATAGTTCGGTGATGGTAGTTAGGTAGTAGAAACCGCTACTTCAGCTGCCAAAACTTCTGAAGGAATATCATCCACCTGGAGAAAATGGAAGGGGTTAGTGGAGGGGGTTAGTCAACTGTAAAGGTACAGTGCACTGGAATGTGGAAGTATACAACTCCAAAAGTAAAAGAATGACCCTATCAAGTATCAACTAGAGATAACTGCTTGGACTCACCAATGGTGCAGTACTCTTGGGAACGTCTCCTCCCACAATAGCATCCCCTCCCTCAAGTTCCATCTTGGCCATGTAGCCCGTGTAGGCAGCCCCACTCTCGAACTCATCAGGCAGTCCAGACATGTCAATTTCCTCCGACCCAAGGAGTTCATCCTCTCCTTCATCACCCTCATCCACGATCTCTTCAAACCCAGCCAGGTCAGATTCTTCCGCGTCCAACAGATCTGTAAAGTGGAGTTGTGCAATTAGTGGATGTGTGGTGGTAGATGTAGTGACAGATGTGTGGTGGTTGATTGGCATTACAATTGGCTAGTCAGCTGGAGCTGGATAAATAGTTTCAAAAAAGTAGGTCTCCCAATCACTGGGTAAACCTGAGGTGACTCGGCCCAGCCCTGATTACAATAACAATCCTACGTACCTGTGTAGATTTCAGCATTCTCTCCCTCTTCCTCCATCCCAATCAATGTCTCTCCCTCAGCTGCTGACGTCATCTCCTTGTCCACTCCTTCCAGCCCCATCATCTCCTCGCTCAGCTCCTCCTCAATACTCTCACCTCCCATTATCTCTTCTACCTCCTCACCTGGAGAGGGGAGATGTACTTTGAATGATATGGCAACAATTTTTCAATGCATGACAATCTCTAACAGCTGTGTTTTCTGTTATTGTCTAAATCGAGGGAGAAACACTCGTTTCAAAAAGCTCAACAGTCTCCCACAGCTCTTTTTAGTTCAGCGTATTCTTATCTCAATATCTGACTACTAGATGAATTAGACAGATCAGCTTTGTTTGTACGAACCTGACATAGATTCGTCTGTAAGTTCAGTATTCATCTCAACGGTAGTTCCCAGTCCATGGCAAAGACCAAGTAACACGGCGAGGACCACGTACCGAAGTATCATGCCTATACAAGGCATTGAGAGGTCAATAGGTGTTTTTGGATATAGCAACAGTAATACACAGTTAATTCGGGGTGTTAGTCAATCATAAATCAAATAAAACAAAACTTGAAAAGATCAGATTTGGGAGATTTGGGAGATTGGTGAGGTGGATGTAGAGTGAATAGGTACATGTGAGTGGATGGTACAGTGGTCTGTCGTCTGTCAGTCAAACAGTCAGTAGATCGGTCAGTCAAACTGTCAGTCGGTCAGTCAAACTGCCGTTGGTCAGTCAAACTGTCATTGGTCAGTCAAGCTGTCCCAGTAGATCAGTCAGTAGATCGTCCTGTCAAACTATCCCATTAGTTAGTCAGTAAAAGTTAACTTGTCTGTCAGAGTTTCAGTTCCGTCACAGTCTGTCAGTTCCGGTTCTGTCGCAGTGTCTTGTGTTGTGAGCTGTCGGTCACCTGTCAGTCCGCCAGTCGTCAAGTGTATCTTCTAAAGTCTGTCAGTAAGCTGCAACTTGTAACAGTCACGTCGTATATGAGTCGGGCAGTGGTTTTCATGTGTTGTGTTCTTGTTGTTGTGTCCGAATAGTTGCACATGAATGTCGTGTAGGGGGGTGTCAAGGTGTGTCGCATTACATGTGTGTCAGGAATAGTTTGTCGCAGTATCTGTGGGTCAATTGTAGTGACGTAGTGTAATAAGTGTGTCGCAGTATCTGTGGGTCAGTGAGTGTAGGTCTATGATACGGCGCTCTTTCTCTCACTGTCGGTCGCTATCTAACTACTGTCAGTCGTGGTCAGTCGTTTAGTAAGCACCCAGTCAGTTGTTTGGGTGTCATAAAGGTGTCAGTTAGTCGGTGCTTTGGTCAGTCCAAGTCTCGTCTGAAAACTGTCTCAGTCCCGCCATTTTCAGTTTAGTCAGTGTCGAATACTAGCTCCATCTTTTTAGACGAAATTCGAAGGTTTTAGTCTCGGTCAAATAGTTGTCTTCAGTTCAATGTTGTCAAGATGTGTGTGTCTTGGTCAGTCAGAAGTTCAGTCAACAACCATCTCCGGTTAGTCAGTCAGTCGATGTGTCAGTCAGTGGTCGGTCATTACTCATTATATGTAAGTGAGCGTGTGAGTTCACACAAAGCCAATCCTTTTCCGTCATTTGTCTGTAGTTGATAGTGTCGTGTAGTGAGGAACCGACCAATCAGAACTCGCTATTTAGGTCACGTGACTGGTTATCAGCCAATCAGGGACCAGTATTTCCTGACGGTCGGTTCCCGTCTGTAGTTGATAGTGTCGTGAGAGGAGGGTGCTGTGTTCATGCATGCCTGCTGCATGAAGAAGTGTCAATATGTATTATGTACCCAACTCATGATCTACTCCCTCTCTCCAAATCCCCGAAAACTCCCGGGTTTAGTGTGACAAAAAAATCATAAATTAAAGAGTCCTTGGGATAATCTAGATGATTTCGGGGGCGGGTGCTTCCTTGGGGGCCTCTCCTCCGGCGGCCTCGGGAGTAGCGGCAGGGGCTTCAGCGGAGATATCGTCACTCTCCATCTCATCAGGAATGTCATCAAACTCGGGGACCTGGTGAGAGCGAGAGATTGGGGGTTAGTGAGGAAGGGGGAGTGGTGTTAGTGGGTGATGACCTGATGAGCGAGTGGGTTAGTGGGACGTGGGTTAGTTATGGTGAGAGAGAGTGGGTTAGCTGATGGGTAGGGGGAGTGGGTAAGCTGGTGAGGAAGGGAAGTTAGCTAGGGGCTCTTGATAGTATTGGAAACTTGTGGATAGAGATTTGATAAGAGCGGTTGCCATGGGCGTGAACCTCTACTCGGGACCCTACGCTTGATGATAAATTACTAAGCACTGCTAGTGAGGCCCGTGAATGAGTGATTGTAACTTGAACTTGAGCTATCTGCGGGGAAGTGACAAAAAAAGAAGAAAAAACTCACCTCAAGGTTCTCATCGTAGCCGGAGGGGTCAAGTTCCTCATCTCCGAGATCAAGATCGAAATCATCCTCGGCATCCTCAGCATCATCCATCTCGTACTCATCGGGCATCATCTCCACTGAGAAGGAAGGGGGTTAGGGTATTTAGAGAGGGGAAGAGGAGGAGAGAAAGAGGTTTAGAGGGGGAGTGGTGAGGGGATTAGAAAAGGGAGGGGGAGATGTGAGGCATCATCCATCTCGTACTCATCGGGCATCATCTCCACTGAGAGAGGGGTGGAGGTTAGGAGTGAGGGATTTAGCGGGGGGAGGGAGGGGTGAGAAAAGGGATTTAGATGGGGAGGTGAGGATGAGGTGAGGGAAGAAGGTGAGGAGAGATGATGGAAAGAAAAGGATTTATAGATAGATCGGGTTAGGAGATTTAGAGAGTTTGAATCGGGTGATAAAGGTCAGAAACCAATAAAATCACTTACTGACGTCTTCCTCGACACTGGCATCAACGGATGGTTTATCAGCAGCAGCTGCGGCTTCAGGTGCGGCTGCTTCAGGAGCTGCAGCGGGGGCGGGGTCAGCGGCATAGATAAGGCCAATGGCACAAAGTGCAACGATAATCTTGATCATGGTGGTGGTGTGTCTGTATAACAAGGAGAGAGGAGAAACTAGTGTGTG
>AVPN01001963.1:0-17087 GCA_000695325.1 Pleurobrachia bachei | reverse complement strand
CTTCTTCTACTACTTCTTCTTCTACTTCTTCTTCTCATCAGGTTGTACAAGAGAAGATGAAATGTTTATCATCTCTCTCGCACTTGCTGATTTCGGAAACATGTCAAAATTGACCAGATTTGAGCACCTCCAGTTGACATTAGACGAGGGATGGAGCAGAGATGTTTTGCCGCCACCGCCGCGCTCAGAATTTATCTCCTGAAATGCTAACACTGCCTGCTCTCAACTCCCCTCCTGTGCGCTCTCTCCCCTGCATGCACTGGTCATTCCTGCTAGTCGCCGAAGATGTTCTGCATTCCTCTGCGCCCCTCTGTGCCATGCCTGCTAGAATGGAATGTTACACACAGACAGACGGACAAACGGGTTACTGCAGTAGTACAGAGAGATACTTCTCTCACAGGACCGAGATATTTAGGCCTATTCTGTGAGAATAAAGAATCAAAAGGGGTGGTCAAAGTTTTGACACACTACCCTCTCCGACTCCTTTTTGCTCTGGAACTCCGTTGTATCACCCTGCCAGGTCGTTTCCTGAGTCTTCCCGCCCATAAAGAGAGATCTGGAGTAGGTTGAGCAGGAATTTCTTCAATCTCGCCTGCATCTGATGTTGAATCGGGGATAGAGACAGGGTGGGTTGGTACAATATCACGTTCGATATTTGTAATCTCCCCCTCCTGTTTCTGCTCAACAATCTCCATTTTCCGGAACAACTTCAACTTCGAGATGTTGATCACCTTATCTTCTGTTCTCGACATTTCGATCACATATAAATAAGGATTCAAAACTCTCTTTACTACAACAGGGCCAAACCACCTTGCTCCAAACTTGTGTGTTGGGCAGTTGATCTTGACAAATACCTGGTCTCCCACACTGTACCCCGGATCATAACACTTCTTGTCGTATTCCTTCTTCGCATACCCCCAGTCAGTTTCCATGTTTTTTCTGACTCGCCTGGAAATATCTCGTAGTTCTTTAGAGCTCCTATAAACTTCAGCCGGAATATTCTGCTCCCTGTTCTGCTCGATGTGTCCATCGCGATCCAACATGAGAATCTCGGGAACATTCAATTCACGACCATAAACCAATCTATTAGCTGTATACCCTGTTCTCCTGTTTTTCAGGCTATTAAGAACAAAGGATACTTTGCCAAGATGTAGGTCCCAGTTATGAGGGCTTGTCTGATGTAATGTAGCTCTCAGAACTGTGTTTGCACGCTTATTATTCATCTCTGCTCTTGCGGTGCTGGCAGCTTTATATGTAGTTCCATATGTAAGCTTAACACCGTGTAATTCAAAGAATCTTCTAAAAGGAGCTCCCCGGAACCCACGATGGTTGTCGCAAATAATCTCACGAGGCCAACCCAAACGATACACCCATTTCTCCAAGATGGTCCTCCTATTCTCATCACTGGTCTGTGAGCCCACAGGAACAGCAACTACATAGTTGGACCAGGCATCAGCAATGGTCAGGATCGCACTGTGACCACGAGGTGTCTTCCCCTTAGCTTGTGGCACAATATGATCAATAATGATGGCGTCATTAAATTTATGAAACATCATCTTAGCCATTGGAGCTCTCCCATAGGCACGGGGTTGTTTGTTAGAACCACAGTTCACACACGCTGCTACAAACTCCTTCACATCACTCTCCAACCCTGGCCAATAATACCACTTCCTCAGACATACTACTGTATTCTCCACTCCTGCATGTCCACATAGTTCAGCATGACATCTGTTCATCACTAACTCCCTCTGATCTGCAGGAACAACTATCAGCCACCTGTCTTCCGCTGTGGATGTGTAATTCCACCTTCTCTGTAACACTCCGTCCTCCACACGAAGCAAATTGAACTGTTTCCACAATGACATCAGCTCAGTAGGGGTCCTGTTAGCCTGCACGACGTCTCGCGAGCCCTGGATCACCCAATTCCTCACCACCAGAAATATGTCGTCCTCTTTCTGTGCATTTTCCCACTCTCTCCAGTCTAATAACTGTCCACCTCCCTCAGGAACATCCGTTATGGCATTCACCTCCAGCCCTTCTGGAAACGTGCTAGCTGGCTTGTTAGGACACCAACAACTAGGCTCAACGTGATGAATGGCACGGTGATGGACCTCACTCTGATCGCAGGAGTCGAGCCACCCAAATCCAAAATGATCTGTATCAAAAGCTCCCTCCCCCTCAGTGTCCGGTTCCACTTCACCAATACCTGCTCCGTTCTGGTCTCCCAAAACAACAGGAACATCACCAGTAGAAAGTGGCTCATCTAGATCGAGATTAATCTCGTCTGCACCTTCGCTTTCACTGCTATCTGATTCCCCGTGTAACTGGTAGACATGTTCAGTCACATCATCCTCTGAGATGAGATCGCTGACCGCACATTCCTCATTTCCCCACTCCGAAACCACATTATTATACACATCCACTGCTTCCCCCTCTCCTCCTGTCCGCTCTGCAACACCCTCCACCATCACGATGTTGTCGGGTAAGGGGAGTTGGAAGTTTCCAACTACACCCTCGTCTCCATTCTGTTCTGCATCACCCTCCATCTCCATGTTGTCAGGTGAGATGAGTTGGAAGTTTCCAACAACACTCTCTTCTCCAGTCTGCTCTGCAACACTCTCCATCTCCATGTTGTCGGGTGAGAGGAGTTGGAAGCTTCCAACTACACTCTCTTCTCCCGTCTGAGTACCTGCATCAGTTTTCCCACGTCGAAAGGGAAAACGAGAGAGAAAATCAGCTAGGGTGTTAGTTTCACCAGCAATATGACGGATTTCAAAATCATAATTTGCAAGTAACTGAACCTTACGGATAATAGTAGGGTCCGACTTGGCAAACAGAGAGTCCTCAGCTGACAAGAGACTCTTGCAATCCGTTACTACAGTAAACTTCGTGTTCATCAGATAGACTTTCCAGTGTTCCAACGCTGCTACCATGGCATCGAACTCCAATCTGGTCTGTCCTCGAGCACGTTTATAACTGGGAACACTCTTGCTGAAAAAGGCAATAATTCTGCGCTCTCTCACACCATCCCGCTCCAGCTCCTGGGACAATGTAGCACCGTATCCATCCATACTAGCATCTACAGTTACTTCACCTTCTCTGTAACACTCCGTCCTCCACACGAAGCAAATTGAACTGTTTCCACAATGACATCAGCTCAGTAGGGGTCCTGTTAGCCTGCACGACGTCTCGCGAGCCCTGGATCACCCAATTCCTCACCACCAGAAATATGTCGTCCTCTTTCTGTGCATTTTCCCACTCTCTCCAGTCTAATAACTGTCCACCTCCCTCAGGAACATCCGTTATGGCATTCACCTCCAGCCCTTCTGGAAACGTGCTAGCTGGCTTGTTAGGACACCAACAACTAGGCTCAACGTGATGAATGGCACGGTGATGGACCTCACTCTGATCGCAGGAGTCGAGCCACCCAAATCCAAAATGATCTGTATCAAAAGCTCCCTCCCCCTCAGTGTCCGGTTCCACTTCACCAATACCTGCTCCGTTCTGGTCTCCCAAAACAACAGGAACATCACCAGTAGAAAGTGGCTCATCTAGATCGAGATTAATCTCGTCTGCACCTTCGCTTTCACTGCTATCTGATTCCCCGTGTAACTGGTAGACATGTTCAGTCACATCATCCTCTGAGATGAGATCGCTGACCGCACATTCCTCATTTCCCCACTCCGAAACCACATTATTATACACATCCACTGCTTCCCCCTCTCCTCCTGTCCTCTCTGCAACTCCCTCGACCATAACGATGTTGTCGGGTAAGGGGAGTTGGAAGTTTCCAACTACACCCTCGTCTCCATTCTGTTCTGCAACACCCTCCATCTCCATGTTGTCAGGTGAGATGAGTTGGAAGTTTCCAACAACACTCTCTTCTCCAGTCTGCTCTGCAACACTCTCCATCTCCATGTTGTCGGGTGAGAGGAGTTGGAAGCTTCCAACTACACTCTCTTCTCCCGTCTGAGTACCTGCATCAGTTTTCCCACGTCGAAAGGGAAAACGAGAGAGAAAATCAGCTAGGGTGTTAGTTTCACCAGCAATATGACGGATTTCAAAATCATAATTTGCAAGTAACTGAACCTTACGGATAATAGTAGGGTCCGACTTGGCAAACAGAGAGTCCTCAGCTGACAAGAGACTCTTGCAATCCGTTACTACAGTAAACTTCGTGTTCATCAGGTAGACTTTCCAGTGTTCCAACGCTGCTACCATGGCATCGAACTCCAATCTGGTCTGTCCTCGAGCACGTTTATAACTGGGAACACTCTTGCTGAAAAAGGCAATAATTCTGCGCTCTCTCACACCATCCCGCTCCAGCTCCTGGGACAATGTAGCACCGTATCCATCCATACTAGCATCTACAGTTACTTCATAACTCTGGAATGGGTCGTTAGGATCTGGGATAGAAAGAGTTGTTTTCGTTGAAACTAATTCTTTCAAGTGCTCATATGCGGTGTTACATTCAGCAGACCATACAAAGGGGCGATTTTTTGGACCCGCGAGGATGTTATGTAATGGCTTGGTGATGGAACTAAATCCCGGAACCCACTTTCGAATGTAATTGAATGCACCCAACACTTCACTTACTTCCTTCCTCGACTTAGGAACTGGGAGGGCTGTCAGGGCCTTCACTCTATCCTCGGTGATGGTAACTCCGTCACCGCTGATTGAGATCCCCACAAACTCCACCTCCTTCTTCAGCAGTTCCGTCTTACCAGGTGATATCTTGAGATTAGCTGTTTGGAATCGGTTTAAAAGTTTTTCCAAACGGGTCAGATGTTCTGCCACCGTTTTGGAAGAAAGAAAAACGTCATCAACAAAATATATAACCTGATCAATCGGCAAAGTGCCCAACAATTTTTCCATCATTCTCGTAAATTTCGAGCTGGACGCCTTATGACCCATTATTACACGAGCAAAACATAATTGGCGACCACGATGTAAAAATGCTGTTACCTTTTTCGATTCTTGAGAGTATGGAACTTGCCAGAATCCTTTAGACAGATCGAAGTTCGAAAATATCGAGTCACCTCCAATACTATCCAAAACATGATTCAGGTTAGGAAGTGGATAGCTGTCGCCAACACATTCCTGGTTCACACACCTCAGATCAGCTACTAATCTCCAAGACCCTGCTGTCTTCTTCTTCACAAGAAAGATGGGACTGTTCCAATCGGACGGCTCATCTAGCTCTTCTACAACTCCCACTTCCATCATCTTCTGAATATTCCTATCCATTTCCTCTCGCAACTTATATGGAGTAGGAACAGGGGCGGTCCATCGAGGTTGTGCTCCCTCTTTCAACCGGATATCAGCTGTGTACATGTTTGAACAACCAATATCGTACCCATCATAACTGAAGACATCACGGTGTTTCCACAGGATCTCTCGGAGTTGACCCTCTTCTTCATCTGTCATCTTCGGACCCTGCCGGTTAGCTAAACCGAGCCGGTCGAACAGTTCTTCTCTGGTCCATCGTTCAATTCTCGCATCTGAGATCTTATTGACGGAGCTATCCTCTCTCCATGTTACTCCCGCAATCGGGGTGTAATCAGGAATAGGACCAAATCTGCCAAGAATCTGCCTCTTGTTGACGGTGATGGGAAGAGACGAGATATTGACCACTTTCAAAGTTACTCTGCTATCTCGACCTTCAGCTACAGCACTCGCCACCAATAACCCCTCTTCTCCGGCAGCTCCAAACGGGGTAACCATTCCCACACACGGCATTAAATGTTTTGGAAGACGACCCTGGATAAAGGCAACGGAATCAGCAGGTATAACTTGTCCGTTCAGCCCCCTAATCAGGTGTGACTTCTTCACATTTTGCAACCGAGGAACGAATGATACACTCCCTCCCTGGATACGAAACAGTTGTTTCTCATAGTCCAGGCAGCAACGGTTAGCAGAAAGGAAATCGTGTCCCAGCAACACTTCTGTATCCATCGAGAGCTGGACGCCTTATGACCCATTATTACACGAGCAAAACATAATTGGCGACCACGATGTAAAAATGCTGTTACCTTTTTCGATTCTTGAGAGTATGGAACTTGCCAGAATCCTTTAGACAGATCGAAGTTCGAAAATATCGAGTCACCTCCAATACTATCCAAAACATGATTCAGGTTAGGAAGTGGATAGCTGTCGCCAACACATTCCTGGTTCACACACCTCAGATCAGCTACTAATCTCCAAGACCCTGCTGTCTTCTTCTTCACAAGAAAGATGGGACTGTTCCAATCGGACGGCTCATCTAGCTCTTCTACAACTCCCACTTCCATCATCTTCTGAATATTCCTATCCATTTCCTCTCGCAACTTATATGGAGTAGGAACAGGGGCGGTCCATCGAGGTTGTGCTCCCTCTTTCAACCGGATATCAGCTGTGTACATGTTTGAACAACCAATATCGTACCCATCATAACTGAAGACATCACGGTGTTTCCACAGGATCTCTCGGAGTTGACCCTCTTCTTCATCTGTCATCTTCGGACCCTGCCGGTTAGCTAAACCGAGCCGGTCGAACAGTTCTTCTCTGGTCCATCGTTCAATTCTCGCATCTGAGATCTTATTGACGGAGCTATCCTCTCTCCATGTTACTCCCGCAATCGGGGTGTAATCAGGAATAGGACCAAATCTGCCAAGAATCTGCCTCTTGTTGACGGTGATGGGAAGAGACGAGATATTGACCACTTTCAAAGTTACTCTGCTATCTCGACCTTCAGCTACAGCACTCGCCACCAATAACCCCTCTTCTCCGGCAGCTCCAAACGGGGTAACCATTCCCACACACGGCATTAAATGTTTTGGAAGACGACCCTGGATAAAGGCAACGGAATCAGCAGGTATAACTTGTCCGTTCAGCCCCCTAATCAGGTGTGACTTCTTCACATTTTGCAACCGAGGAACGAATGATACACTCCCTCCCTGGATACGAAACAGTTGTTTCTCATAGTCCAGGCAGCAACGGTTAGCAGAAAGGAAATCGTGTCCCAGCAACACTTCTGTATCCATCGAGCTACACACCACAAAACACTGTTTCGCTGTTGTGTTGCCCACGGAGAGGTTGAGATCTACAGTACCATGGAGAGGTATAGGATTTCCACTGAAATCAAATACCCGGCGGCTGGTGGAGACGATCTTGTTCACCATGCCCATCCTCTTTACCATCTCCTTGCACACTAGACTGATAGAAGAACCAGAGTCAACAAAACATCTAACTCCGTCCTTCCCCAACTGTCCCTCGATCACAACCTGGCTCACTTTCTGCTCCTTACTCTTCACCTCATTCACTACCTCTACTTCCTGGTCTCCTGGTCGGTTGGTCTACCGGATCCCGGAAGTGATGCTGTATCTTCAGATGCTACTTCAGCGTAAGATCGAGAACGAGCAACAGTGTTTAGTTGTCTCTGTCTCTCTCTTCTTTCAACTTCTCTTCTTGTGTTTACTGGCGACCGAATGCTGCTGGGTAGCCTCCGATCGCTCCCCCGTTTCCCGGAAACTGAGGACACTCCGCTGCTCGGTGACCAAACTGGTAACAAGAGTAGCACTGAATGGTGACCGCTCTGATAGGACACTGGGCTACTCGGTGAGCAGGAGAACCACATTCAAAACAACCTTGACCTCGACCAGGACCATTAGGATTTCCTTCCGGTCTCTGTCTGGGTCCCCCATTGGTAGTTCTCGGAGCACCGTTGTTTCGGTCTCTGTATTTCGGACATTGATGAGCAGTATGTCCCTGGGTCCCACAGAGTTGACATTTCATACTCGCCCAACAATTGGTCTCAGTGTGCCCTCCCTTTCCACATTTGGAACAGAGAGACGGGTTAGCTGGACCACTGCTTGCCGTCTGAATAGCTGCTGGAGATGGTGTGTTTTTAACTGCAGCGGTGGTATTGCTGTTGGCCAGTCGAAACACATTCTCCCTGTCATAAACGGCTGAAGAAGGATCCACATAAACATCTCCCCTGAACATCCGGTTCCTCTTCCATCGTTTTGCTGCCTGAACAACCACCTTCTCGAAGTCAAGATGGCAGCTTCTCAGGTCGCAGACAAGTTCACTAACTCTGGTGTCTATCAGACCATCTTGTAACGCCTCGATCATCCGCTGATTGACTACCCTATCTGACTCAGTAGGGAATGCATACTCAGCTACTTCACGGATTCGATCTGCAAACTCTTCTACAGATTCTTCAACATTCTGCCTCATCTGCATGAGTTTCCGTCTCTCAGCTTCTTCATCTTTCACACTATGGACTCACTATGGACAACAGCACTTCTCACTGCCTGTATCAAAAGTGCGGGATCACGCTGCTCCTCCACCGAGAGTCTGAGACGTTTCACTCTCTTGTACGTCGCGGTACATTCGATATGTTTGCGTAGTTCCGCTCCCAAATCTTCCAATTCCACGTTTTCACGCTCGAGATATTCCTCGAACTTCATCAGAAACACATCGAAATCATCACTGGTCCCACCCGTCTTGAATATAGGGCCCTTGCTTCGTTGAGTACGATATCGTCTAAAAAGATCCTCCCAGCTGGGCTGATCCCTATTGTTCTCCAACACTAACTGCCTGGGTTGGTGACTACGTCCCGTGCGAGGCGTCTGCTCGACAACGTGACTCCGAGGATCGATGACGACGGCTGGAGGGGGTTCATCACCCTGTGGTGGCAAGCCCGCTCTCTGACGAGAAAGAGTAGTTCTGTATAACTGCTCTTGCTGCTCCGACATGGGACGATATACTCCCCTGTTATCAACAAACCCAAACCAATATCCAATAATCTTCTTCTTCCTCATCTTCTTCTGCTCTGCGAGTAGGTTCTCCGAAGTTCACTCTCGGGGGTGGTGCTTCGATGCGAACCTCCTTCTTGACTGATACACGGCGAGGTTGCCTGATGAGACGCCTCTGCAACTCGTCTTCCCCAAGGAACGCTCCTCTCGATACTGGCGTGTATACCGGAGGGACGACACGGTGAGACGTTATTGGTCTCTGAGCCGTGGGCAAGCTACTACCAAATGTCGAGAAATTGAAAGCACTGCTAGCTGGCTGGTGAGCTGACCCGGTGAAGTTGGTTGACATGACGCTGCTAGGAACACAAGAGTTTATGTGTTGACTAGCGGACATGCTGCGACGGGCTGTAGCGAAACTCCTCTCTCCTGCTCTACTGACTGACTGAATCGTTGCTTCCGGTCTGCTGGCCGCTGTGACGATTATAGGGAAGTTACCCTCTGACCGCACGTTGCCTGTTCGTTGACCCGTGGACACACTACGACTACCTGGAGTAAATCCAAACCACCACGCCTGATTTTCCGGCTGGTGTGTAACTCCCGACGTGTTGGCTGCTGTGACGACGGGGCTGCTAATACCGCTAGACTGAGCCTGGGGAATCTGAACACTAGGTGAGCTGCTCAATGTCACGTTCGACGAGCTCTCTGCCTGTTCCATCAATCTTCTTGATCTTCTAGGGCCTTCTGAAGGCTCAGACGCCTTCCGTTTTGGAGGCATCGACGGAAGTTACCGTTGACCGAAGCCACCAAATAATGTACCGTGGGGCCCGCGATGTGAGATCTGGATCGGTGTGTGATTCTCTCTTATGATCAATATTTTACAGGATCCTCGTTTAAACTTTGTTTCCATTTTCAGGAAACTTCTCGATCGTTGTTCCCGAAGAAGAAGAGTCAGCTCCAGCTTCCAAAAGGCTAAAGGTTTCCAAAAACAAGAAATCCCGAGGGACTTCGACTAGTCATATTTGTAATGCCTGTTCTTCCGAGTTCCAAGATGCTACAATGTTCATCCGACATCTTAAATCTCACTCAGGTGATTACATTTCCTCCCCTGTTTCTTTCTTAACTACCAATCTCAACAATCATACCTTTCGCCTGTTACTATTCGATTCCTTCTATTCCAGATGAAAGACCCTACTCGTGTGATATCTGTCCCAAGAGTTACAAGTATCCCTGGCTACTAAAGAAGCATAAAGCAATGGTCCACAGTGAAGTTCATGGGACAAATTCTGTGGTGCATACCTGCGAAACCTGCTTTAAAACCTTCCCCTGCCAGAGCGCTTTAAAGGTCCACATGAATCATCACCAAGGTACTTTCCTTGTTCGACCCTCTCCCCGAGGTTTGAACAAATGTGCACAATTCAACAAATCTCTGTTTACTCCCTTGTGTCGTGTAGATAATACAGTGTTACACATCTCAGGTGTCCAGGCACATGCGTGTACCCACGAGGGATGTAACAAAACATACACTTGGCCTAGCCAGCTGTCTGAACACATTAAAAGTCATAGTGCGGATCCGTGGACCTGCAAGACGTGCCCTAAAACATTCCAAAGTAGAAGTGGCTGGAGTTACCACACAAAGAGGTGTCTCGGATCAAAACTAGTCAAATGTCCCAAGTGTGATAGAGAATTTGGAACAAGGTTCGGTTTTACAGTACACCAAAGGGAGCCGTGTGAGTTTAAAATACCACACACCGACAATGGGATGTATGTGTGTAGTATTTGTAGAAAGTTTAGCAGTTTGAAGAGGGATAAAGTTGAAACGCACGTTTGTACTGTTCATAAAGTTGCCGAGGCGGTTGATGTTTTTATTGATAACAGTGTAACATAGGTTGGCCAGATGTTTTTTGAAGTTTTTTAAATGTTTATATTATTTTTGTAATTCTTCAATCTCTTTTTAACATGACTTCATTTTAGTTTCATAATTTTCTCTTCTGTATTAAACTAACTATTCTAACACCCAATTAGATCATGTCGATTGGACGAATAATTGCCTCTCGTACTGCTATGTTCTGCTGTGACATGCAGGATAAGTTCAGGCCTTCAATTCAACACTTTCCCGCCATCCTATCCAATGCTAATCGACTTCTTGAAAGCGCTAAAATCCTTGATGTTCCCCTCGTTGTGACGGAGCAATACCCAAAAGGTAACATTTAAAGAAACTCAATACATTGTAATACAATGATGTTTTAAGATCTCATGTCGTGTTACTTAGTGTTTATGATAAGATCTCTTTTCGTCACCACCCCTTCTTGTTAGGTCTGGGCAGTACCTGTGAGGAGCTTAATATCGGACACTGCAAGATCAATTGTCCCAAGACAAAATTCAGTATGGTTCTTCCCGAAGTGCAGGCCTTTCTACAGAGTAACTCCAGCAGACAAACCGTTGTACTTTTCGGTATTGAGGTACAAGTTCATTGAGTGTTGACAAAATAAACAGCGGTACTATATCAATAAATTGACAGTTGATTGTGTCCTCCCCTGTCCTCTAACCGGTGCTGAATATCCCCCATCTAACCAGTTGTTCCCCCCTTCAGGCCCACGTTTGTATCCAGCAGACAGCTCTTGATCTCCTGGCCCTGGGTTACAAAGTTCACATTGTCGTGGATGCTACTTCCTCTAGAACTGATGTCGACAGGTTCTTTGCCTTTCAGGTACTTCAGTCAATATTTAGTACTAGCTAGCAACAATTTTAGGTATTTCTGCAGCCTGCATCTGTTTTGCTGCATTCTCTACAATCTCATTGTTTATCCCACTCCACTTTCAGCGAATGAGGCAGGCCGGTGCCCACCTAACAACCAGTGAAAGTATGATCCTGGGGCTCGCCGGAGCCTCCGATCATCCCAACTTTAGGGAACTGCAGAAGATTATCAAAACCTCGGCTGCTGATACCAACCTTCTCCAGTTTTCCTGCATGTAAAAGGCGGGTAAAATAAATTATTAGGGTGTGACAAACGCCCCGACCTTCTCAAAATCGCTTCAACTTTTTTTTGGTTATGAGGAATGATATAAAAACACACCAAATGAAATCTTAGCTCAAACGGACTTAATTAAGGGGTCCCTCAAAATTAATAGTGATTTTACCTGTTGCGCGAGCGAAATTCCCTCTGGGGGACTTCCGGGAAGTTTTAGCGTTTCCCCGTCTTACCAGTCGATCCGGAATGGCCATGTTTATATATTTAATGTACCGTGGGGCCCGCGATGTGAGATCTGGATCGGTGTGTGATTCTCACACCCGATAATGGTACAAATGTAAAACACAGCTGGTTTCGTGGCCGGGAAAGGTAATCTGAAATGAATCTACAATGAAAATAATAAATACCCTTTCCCTAACTTCTGTAAAATCGATAACCAAGAAGTGACCCAAAACTATAGAATCCTAAAAGGCCGAAATCTAAAATCATGCTCCTGGGTTTGGGAATGAATGAATGAATAGCGCCGCGCTCATGCTCGGGCGACGTTACGTCGCATTTCACACAAAACCGGCGCCATCCATACACCATCCCCCCACCCCTAGTTGTGATCATGGAGCATGATCAAATGAGAACACCCAGAGAGAAAAGTAGGCCAGCCAAAATAAATACACACTGAAAAATAAAAGACCAATCCCTACCTAAATGGAGACCACTAAGAAATAACACACTAAAAAAACTGCCTGGGTTGGTGACTACGTCCCGTGCGAGGCGTCTGCTCGACAACGTGACTCCGAGGATCGATGACGACGGCTGGAGGGGGTTCATCACCCTGTGGTGGCAAGCCCGCTCTCTGACGAGAAAGAGTAGTTCTGTATAACTGCTCTTGCTGCTCCGACATGGGACGATATACTCCCCTGTTATCAACAAACCCAAACCAATAATCTTCTTCTTCCTCATCTTCTTCTGCTCTGCGAGTAGGTTCTCCGAAGTTCACTCTCGGGGGTGGTGCTTCGATGCGAACCTCCTTCTTGACTGATACACGGCGAGGTTGCCTGATGAGACGCCTCTGCAACTCGTCTTCCCCAAGGAACGCTCCTCTCGATACTGGCGTGTATACCGGAGGGACGACACGGTGAGACGTTATTGGTCTCTGAGCCGTGGGCAAGCTACTACCAAATGTCGAGAAATTGAAAGCACTGCTAGCTGGCTGGTGAGCTGACCCGGTGACGTTGTTTGACATGACGCTGCTAGGAACACAAGAGTTTATGTGTTGACTAGCGGACATGCTGCGACGGGCTGTAGCGAAACTCCTCTCTCCTGCTCTACTGACTGACTGAATCGTTGCTTCCGGTCTGCTGGCCGCTGTGACGATTATAGGGAAGTTACCCTCTGACCGCACGTTGCCTGTTCGTTGACCCGTGGACACACTACGACTACCTGGAGTAAATCCAAACCACCACGCCTGATTTTCCGGCTGGTGTGTAACTCCCGACGTGTTGGCTGCTGTGACGACGGGGCTGCTAATACCGCTAGACTGAGCCTGGGGAATCTGAACATTAGGTGAGCTGCTCAATGTCACGTTCGACGAGCTCTCTGCCTGTTCCATCAATCTTCTTGATCTTCTAAGGCCTTCTGACGGCTCAGACGCCTTCCGTTTTGGAGGCATCGACGGAAGTTACCGTTGACCGAAGCCACCAAATAATGTACCGTGGGGCCCGCGATGTGAGATCTGGATCGGTGTGTGATTCTCACACCCGATAATGGTACAAATGTAAAACACAGCTGGTTTCGTGGCCGGGAAAGGTAATCTGAAATGAATCTACAATGAAAATGAATAATACCCTTTCCCTAACTTCTATAAAATCGATAACCAAGAAGTGACCCAAAACTATAGAATCCTAAAAGGCCGAAATCTAAAATCATGCTCCTGGGTTTGGGAATGAATGAATGAATAGCGCCGCGCTCATGCTCGCCGCTGCAATGCAGCGTAAAGTCACAAAACCGGCGCCATCCATACACCATCCCCCCACCCCTAGTTGTGATCATGGAGCATGATCAAATGAGAACACCCAGAGAGAAAAGTAGGCCAGCCAAAATAAATACACACTGAAAAATAAAAGACCAATCCCTACCTAAATGGAGACCACTAAGAAATAACACACTAAAAAAATAAGTTACTAATACTAAAAACACACGGCCACGGACAAACGAACTGCTTGTATTGTCTGTACACTTTGTACTACAAACATACAATCTTCTGATGTGACGAGAACAGCAGCTTTCTTTTCTCTCAGCATGAGCAGGGTTCGGAATTTCTCAGGAATGTAGCAGCCATTCAGCATTCCTTTCCTCTGAGGTCCCATCTCCACAGCTTCTCCTCTTCTCTCATCATCCTGCCTGCCTTGTCGTCATCCTCTTCTTCTCCTTCTTCTACCCATCAGTTCGTACAAGAGAGAATGAAGCGTTTATCATATCTCTTGCACTCTTCTTCTACTACTTCTTCTTCTACTTCTTCTTCTCATCAGGTTGTACAAGAGAAGATGAAATGTTTATCATCTCTCTCGCACTTGCTGATTTCGGAAACATGTCAAAATTGACCAGATTTGAGCACCTCCAGTTGACATTAGACGAGGGATGGAGCAGAGATGTTTTGCCGCCACCGCCGCGCTCAGAATTTATCTCCTGAAATGCTAACACTGCCTGCTCTCAACTCCCCTCCTGTGCGCTCTCTCCCCTGCATGCACTGGTCATTCCTGCTAGTCGCCGAAGATGTTCTGCATTCCTCTGCGCCCCTCTGTGCCATGCCTGCTAGAATGGAATGTTACACACAGACAGACGGACAAACGGGTTACTGCAGTAGTACAGAGAGATACTTCTCTCACAGGACCGAGATATTTAGGCCTATTCTGTGAGAATAAAGAATCAAAAGGGGTGGTCAAAGTTTTGACACACTACCCTCTCCGACTCCTTTTTGCTCTGGAACTCCGTTGTATCACCCTGCCAGGTCGTTTCCTGAGTCTTCCCGCCCATAAAGAGAGATCTGGAGTAGGTTGAGCAGGAATTTCTTCAATCTCGCCTGCATCTGATGTTGAATCGGGGATAGAGACAGGGTGGGTTGGTACAATATCACGTTCGATATTTGTAATCTCCCCCTCCTGTTTCTGCTCAACAATCTCCATTTTCCGGAACAACTTCAACTTCGAGATGTTGATCACCTTATCTTCTGTTCTCGACATTTCGATCACATATAAATAAGGATTCAAAACTCTCTTTACTACAACAGGGCCAAACCACCTTGCTCCAAACTTGTGTGTTGGGCAGTTGATCTTGACAAATACCTGGTCTCCCACACTGTACCCCGGATCATAACACTTCTTGTCGTATTCCTTCTTCGCATACCCCCAGTCAGTTTCCATGTTTTTTCTGACTCGCCTGGAAATATCTCGTAGTTCTTTAGAGCTCCTATAAACTTCAGCCGGAATATTCTGCTCCCTGTTCTGCTCGATGTGTCCATCGCGATCCAACATGAGAATCTCGGGAACATTCAATTCACGACCATAAACCAATCTATTAGCTGTATACCCTGTTCTCCTGTTTTTCAGGCTATTAAGAACAAAGGATACTTTGCCAAGATGTAGGTCCCAGTTATGAGGGCTTGTCTGATGTAATGTAGCTCTCAGAACTGTGTTTGCACGCTTATTATTCATCTCTGCTCTTGCGGTGCTGGCAGCTTTATATGTAGTTCCATATGTAAGCTTAACACCGTGTAATTCAAAGAATCTTCTAAAAGGAGCTCCCCGGAACCCACGATGGTTGTCGCAAATAATCTCACGAGGCCAACCCAAACGATACACCCATTTCTCCAAGATGGTCCTCCTATTCTCATCACTGGTCTGTGAGCCCACAGGAACAGCAACTACATAGTTGGACCAGGCATCAGCAATGGTCAGGATCGCACTGTGACCACGAGGTGTCTTCCCCTTAGCTTGTGGCACAATATGATCAATAATGATGGCGTCATTAAATTTATGAAACATCATCTTAGCCATTGGAGCTCTCCCATAGGCACGGGGTTGTTTGTTAGAACCACAGTTCACACACGCTGCTACAAACTCCTTCACATCACTCTCCAACCCTGGCCAATAATACCACTTCCTCAGACATACTACTGTATTCTCCACTCCTGCATGTCCACATAGTTCAGCATGACATCTGTTCATCACTAACTCCCTCTGATCTGCAGGAACAACTATCAGCCACCTGTCTTCCGCTGTGGATGTGTAATTCCACCTTCTCTGTAACACTCCGTCCTCCACACGAAGCAAATTGAACTGTTTCCACAATGACATCAGCTCAGTAGGGGTCCTGTTAGCCTGCACGACGTCTCGCGAGCCCTGGATCACCCAATTCCTCACCACCAGAAATATGTCGTCCTCTTTCTGTGCATTTTCCCACTCTCTCCAGTCTAATAACTGTCCACCTCCCTCAGGAACATCCGTTATGGCATTCACCTCCAGCCCTTCTGGAAACGTGCTAGCTGGCTTGTTAGGACACCAACAACTAGGCTCAACGTGATGAATGGCACGGTGATGGACCTCACTCTGATCGCAGGAGTCGAGCCACCCAAATCCAAAATGATCTGTATCAAAAGCTCCCTCCCCCTCAGTGTCCGGTTCCACTTCACCAATACCTGCTCCGTTCTGGTCTCCCAAAACAACAGGAACATCACCAGTAGAAAGTGGCTCATCTAGATCGAGATTAATCTCGTCTGCACCTTCGCTTTCACTGCTATCTGATTCCCCGTGTAACTGGTAGACATGTTCAGTCACATCATCCTCTGAGATGAGATCGCTGACCGCACATTCCTCATTTCCCCACTCCGAAACCACATTATTATACACATCCACTGCTTCCCCCTCTCCTCCTGTCCGCTCTGCAACACCCTCCACCATCACGATGTTGTCGGGTAAGGGGAGTTGGAAGTTTCCAACTACACCCTCGTCTCCATTCTGTTCTGCATCACCCTCCATCTCCATGTTGTCAGGTGAGATGAGTTGGAAGTTTCCAACAACACTCTCTTCTCCAGTCTGCTCTGCAACACTCTCCATCTCCATGTTGTCGGGTGAGAGGAGTTGGAAGCTTCCAACTACACTCTCTTCTCCCGTCTGAGTACCTGCATCAGTTTTCCCACGTCGAAAGGGAAAACGAGAGAGTGTTGTTTTCGTTGAAACTAATTCTTTCAAGTGCTCATATGCGGTGTTACAATCAGCAGACCATACAAAGGGGCGATTTTTAGGACCCGCAAGGATGTTATGTAATGGCTTGGTGATGGAACTAAATCCCGGAACCCACTTTCGAATGTAATTGAATGCACCCAACAC
>AVPN01001962.1:0-17077 GCA_000695325.1 Pleurobrachia bachei | reverse complement strand
AGACTAAGGCGATAAAACTGTGTACGGCAGAAAGAAAAGAATTTAAGAAGCCTGAAGGCTGAAGCAATGTACTCTATGTACTGTAAAAACTAAAAAGTGATCAATGAGATTGGCAATCTTGGATGTGATGCAATGCTTGCTTTTATAACTCTGCTGGTTATGAACTACCCCCTCAAAAACGAGATTTACAACAATAACACAGCTAGCACGTGTGTGTTATATACGTGTTGGAATCTTTGACGTCATGATAGCAGTGCTGACGTCACATTTTCTCCCACACAACAACATTGGACATCCTTCTTCTAATATATGTTTTATCCAAATCTAGTTTAAATTCTTACGCACTCATTTATCCCTCACTCGAACTCCATTTTCCACATACCGTACCCCAATAAACAGAGGAATTCTTTTCCAGTTTTTCTCCAGAATAACTTCCTTGAATTATATTTCCAGGTCAGGACTGTTTATGTCATACAGAGGAGGAACAAGGCCAGGATTACCTGATAACGATCATTCAATCAGTGGACACATTCGTCCACGACTTTCCATCCGACAAGATTGAAGCCTTCAAACCATGTTTCTTTGGCGCTCTCAGAAGGAGGCTCATGGTTGCATTTTGTGATGAACGGAGGGACCAACTACTTGAGTCACTGAAACGTCTGGCAAAGAAACTACTTGGTTGCGATGTTGATGATGAGAAGCAAATGAGAACTGCAAGTGCTAGGTGTCTCCTGATTGATATGATATTAAAGTTGTTTGCGGAGTGGGTGGAGTTTGTCGTTTCAAATGATTGCCCTAAAAAACGGGTGAAGCGGCCTGACCACGGGAGTGAGATTTTGTATTTGGAACACTTCTCAGAACTTTCTGATTCCTCAGAAGGTATAATGGTAGATTTGAGCAAAAGGCAGTATGACCTGAAAACTATATTTATAGTGATAAAACAGCTAGTCTGCCGAACAAATGTATTTCACGGTGCAGCGGCTTCAGTATTTAACTTTCGTGAACTTGAAATACTTACAGAAAAAGATAAGTTCCTCTTTCAGATTAATGTTGAGATTGCCAGTGATTTGGGATGCTGTGTTGTTAAACAGATTATCCACTGAAATAGTAATGTGTTTGTTTCGTTGAATGTGATGTAGATGAGAGTGATTTTAAAGTTTTTCAAGATTATAGAAAGATTTTCGTAAGAAATCAGAGTTGTTGGTTTAGATATTCTTGAAAAACTTTATATTTTAGCAAAACTCGCTGTTTTTGAACGAAGGGCTTAAAAAATCAAATTGAAACTTTACATCATTTCATCAACAAGAAGAATAAACAATAAATTAACACACAGACAATCACACCAACTACAAACATACACAGTTTCAGTGTTCAATAATCTCTGATCTACGACACTAGTTTCCTAACATATTCTCTAGCTATGAATGGTAAAAACACCAGTGATATTGAGGATAGCCACCACTAGAAACATAAGGTATAGTCCAAAGAGGTAGAACCCATACCATCGCCTAACATTAAACCTCATCAGTGGTACCGCCACCAAGTGGGAACATATCGTGAGCATGAGGAAACCAGAGGAAATAATGAGACTGTCTCCCAGTTTCAACTCCAAATTCTTGCCGTTTTTTATGATGGAGAGAGTGGAGGCTAGACCTATACCCAGTAGCATATTGAGACAGGGTCCACCGATACAAGCTGATACCGCCATTTGTGGGTAACCCTGTTTTGCCATGGCCACATCTGATACAAGATCCCCCACACTGTTAGCCCAGGAGAGCACTGTCAGACCGAGAATGGCGCTGCTGATCGCGAATATATGCCCGAATGTAGAGAGAAGAGCTACAATCTCACTGGCGACAGTGTAGATCCACATGATGCTCATTAAGAAGCCCAGTAGAGTGAACACTGGCTTATAATAGCAGGGGTTCTCTCCTTGAGATGACGTCAGGAGAATGATAGCCGTGATGAGGACTCCAATCACAGCCACAACCAGGGGAATTGGCACGGAGAGGACGGTCTTGTTAGTGAACCCCAGGAGAAACACTGCTGCAAGGGGGCAGATGGTGAAGTGTAGGGCGTTTAGGAGCTTGTTCCAGCCGAATAGAGGTTGAGTGAGGTCAACTACCGGGATAGTAAGAGTGAAGACAATGTTTGCTGGAACTGAAACCACGTCAAATATTTTATCTTTCAGGGTAAATTCATCATCCCAATCCTTCAAATGTAGTGGATTTATCCCTGCTATAAAGTTTAGTATAACCTGCTGTGCAGCTCCTCTACTGTATGATGGATACTCGTACGATGAGTTAGTCCGTTGTAGCACTCCAAGACTAACATCCGGTCTCAACAGGGGCGTCTCTGCAGTGCTAATCCTGGACCCTGTTCTCTCTCTTGTTCCATCTGCGAGATACGGGAAACTCTGTGCTACAGCAAGAGCCCGGGCAATGGCATGTGATTTGATTCCCGGAACCTCGGTCCAACTGTCCTCATTTTCATAAAGATCATCATCTTGGATGTTATCCTCTACATCATTATCAATAATTGGAATACTCTCTCGATCATCAGCTACACCCAGATCCCGGTATGCCACATCTTCTGCATAATCGGTATCCACGGTAACAGGATTCACCAAAGTACTCCCTCCTCGGGTCTTGATGAACCGCTGGAATACAAACCGGCCCACTATCACCAGGGCAACATAGACTCCGTACAGGACGATGTATCCAATGGCTGTAGCTAGGTTTAGTTGTTTGTGGTAACAGTTGTACCAGGTCCAGTAAATGGCTCCCAGGTAGAAGATGCAATCCCTGAAGAAGGGTCTCCTGGCTATATTGAACCCATCCTGGGATATGGTGACAGCTCCAATCACCATGGTGTTGACAAACAACCCGGCACCGAACATGGCACCCAGTGCAAGGAAGTTGGTACTGAGTTGCCCCGCTCCAAGTGCCACAATGCTACTAAATATGTCGGGTGCCCCGTTACCCAGAGCGAGAAATGTCACGCCAGCAACGTTCTGTGAGAGCCGGAGCATTTTTGAGATGACCGTTAGGGCTGGACAGAAGAACTCTTCGGCAGTGATGGCCAGGCATACAAACAGGTAGGCGGTCCATAGGAAGAGAATTATATCGGCTAGAGGTATTACTGAGGGTAATGTACAAAAGGGGAACTGGAGGTAGTGGATGAGGGCATCGTTATCCGAGCAGGAGTCTGTTGTCTGGATGAATTCGCATTTGTTGGCGGCGGGGAGGTCACGGAAATGCCCACAGTTAACCATGGAGCCTAAAACATAGAACTTAGTTATTTTGGAAGACCTTGAGTAATAATTATTAAGAGAGTCAAAGTGTATAGCAAGCAGACTACAGAGTTACGATTTGCATGCACAGCCATTATCATTATGAAAAGAATAAGGAGTGAGATCCTTTGATATATGATTGCCGTTGCCGACACTACGATGTTCTCAAAACAAACACTGTACTGTAGTGCCATTAAGTCACTAAAATGCTAAATAAATAAATAGTGAGAGAAATTAAATTTCAAGCGACTTTTTGGCATGGAGAACTTGTTGCCCGGGGATGAGATTCGTTTGGGCAATGGTTACGTAAACGGCCGAGACTCATAACATAGAATTTTCGAGAGTTGTTATAACATTAAAAAACAATCAGATGAACGGTACACCCGCTGCACGGTGCTCACTGCAGCTTTCTTTTCTCAAACTTTTATGAAAAGTGCTAGATTTCAGTAAGAATCACGGTTCCAATGGTCAAATTATATACATATTAAACAAACTGGGTTTAAACGAGGCCCCCAGTGGCCACGAATCTAGCGTTTACTGACCTAGGCAAAATTTGAAAAGTCTGAAAATTTTTGATTTTGAAATTTGTAAAATTCTGCATTTTTTCAAATGCCAATTTCTGAATTGGACGCGCGCGTCTTAGCACGCGCAAATAAATAACGCGCGTTAAGTTGATCCAAACTGACGTGTATCGCCATTGTTGGCTATTTACTGGAAACATGTGAAATTGTTCATGAAAGATCTTTAGTTCATCAAATTGAAACTCAGTTATTTTACTTTAGGGGGTAAGAAACTCGGCTTATAAATAATTTATTATTCAACATTTAAAAACATAATTTTACAGAGAAGCCAATTTTTTACGTCACACCAGATTTAAAATATGACGTTTTAAATGGAATATCACGAAAAGTTTAATATTTTTGGTTGTTTTCACACTTGCTAACACCCGTTTTATAGATCCGTAAAATAGCTAAATGTATCCCTGTCAACTTACGGGTTTATAAGCCGCTAAACACCACACTCACACACAAATCACGCTGTTACAAACAGAAAAAAGTCACACTAAGAAACAATTACACACCTAGCGACCGGCGATTTTTATCTAACTCTTATTTCCATAAACTCCGGGTTTTTAACAAATAGAAAATATAGCCCTCAAGGCGGTGGGGGGATGTTCTAAAGCTACGCACACTCACACAAGCTCTTCTGAACACAAAAACAGTTCCTGTAACACACGGTCTGCCATTAACAAAAACGTAAAATTAAAAAAAGCATATTGTTTTCATTATTTGATATCCTAATAATAAACCAGATTGTTCGTGCTGTAAACGAATAGTAATTCACCCAATTGCACTCTCTCGTCATTGAAAAAAAAAGATAACCCGGGCTAGGTTGGAAAAATATCACTCTCTTTGCAGTTTCAATGTTCATGGTTCAATAACACCTGACAGCTCGATTAGTTCTTTACAAATATCAAACAGTAAATATATAAACAAAAGTAAAAGGGGGGCTGTACTACACCATGTGATGTGTCGTCAGCAAGTTTGGATCAATGACAGAGGTAAACTTGAGATTTAACGAGGGCGAGTTAGTGTTCACGAACATAGTATGGAGCTGTTTCTGGTACTGCTTGGCGATTTTTAGGAGCTCCTCGGAGGCCACAGCAGGGCTTAGTCCGGTTGTGGTGGGGAGGTTTGTTAGGAATTCAGAGGCAGCACATCGAGGTAGAGATGACACCTGCAGGGATAACATGTGGGTCAGTCATTCAGTGTCATCTAACATGTTTAGTATTGGCCTAAATCCAACTACTCCAACTCGTACTGTTTCTCAAGATCAGTTCAACTGTATGTTATTATTTCTCACGATCTGGATTTTTGTTCAACTGACCTGTTCGTAGTGGTGTTGAACCTTCTTCTTGTATTTGGGTATCTCCTTAGCGTACAGTAACTTGTTAATAGGAGAGTCTTTAGTTAGTCCCTTATCACTAGTACTGCAACTGTCCATGAAGACCCCGCAGATAATGTTCAGGGATGAATCCATTGTGGGAGTTTGGCGGATATCCAGTAGGAAATGTGGATTCTTGAGGATGTTCATCCAGAACCGCAGTGATAACGAGTTGTTCTTCCACGTGTGGATATACGCCTGAAAGGAGGGGGATATGTGTAATCAGGGGTTGATGACTGGATAGTTGGTTTTATGAAGGAGTAGTAACTGGATAGTAAACTTTATGAAGGAGCAGTAGTAGTAGTAGTAGTAGTAGTAGTAGTAGTAGTAGTAGTAGTAGTAGTAGAAGTAAAATATACCTGATTTGAACTACAATTGTGTCGCTGGGCCTGTCGTTCCAAGAAGTCGAAAAGGTACTTGATACAGAGAGGTACCCTTTCCCGAGACATGAACACTGTGTTGAATAGGTCGTCCACATAGGGCTGAAGAGTTCCTTTAGTCGATAGGATTCTCGTCAAAAACACCTGATGGAAAATAGTTGTTAGATAGATACAGGCGGCTTTTTTATAGTCATGGTAAGTGGTAACCAACAGTTCCAAAATTCTTGTCCCTAACTACGAGTGTTTTTACATCTATACAACAGTTTCCCCCAATTGTTTTCCAACTATACGTACCTCTGACATCATCTTGGTGCTGAGTCCCAACAACTCATCAGTTTCACATACACCATGAGTATGTCGGACTAGATGGTACACCTGGTGTCTCTCTTCCTGTTTCTCCGAGTCTCCCGTACTGGTTCCACTACTGATCAGATTACCTTTACTCCTGGGGTAGAGAGATGGTTAGATGAGGATACAGGGTGGGTTTAGGGTTCTGGAAATAAGGAATGAGAAGATAAGAGCTATAAGAGCCAAGAGGTTTGGATAGAGAATCGAATGGTAGTGCCTCTATTAGGATATCAGTGTGGTTAAAAAATAAAGGCTTTTCAGATCTCATGTTTACCTGTATCTGCGTGTCGTCAAGAAGCTCTTCTTCCTCTCAGATTGGGGTGAAACAGAAACAGAACTATTTTCACTGTCCATACTGAGCGGTACCATTATAAACACAGGGGTCAGGTTCTCAATAGCGAAATCCTCTAGTGTGGATAACTTCCTCCAGCCTTCAATAACCTGCATGGGGAAGAGAGGGAGTTAGATTTGGTGGTGTTGATCTCAGTGGTACTAAAACTGCAACTGGCTACTATGGCAACTAAACCCTGGTTACCATGGTAACTAGAGCCTGGTTACTCACCGGATGCCTGTCCTCACGTAGCACGACACTCTTATTGGCAGCCCCCACGTACATCAGATCAAAACTCTCGATAACAGGAAGTTGGGATGCAGGTTTGTTCCGATAGATCGACTCAATACACTTCCTCTTGGTCTGTCTGATACTGTCACATGACAGTAGTGTCACAGGATGTTCTCTCATATTGAGGTCCCTCACAGTCCCTTGGTAGACCTTGAAATCTATTGTTTCCCGGAGCATCTTCTCGTTGTTAAGAGAGGATTTAGCTTCGAAGGTGATCTCGTCCTGGGGTCCCAGGTCCAACTGCTGTTTGATGGCAGAGAACAGGGTGAAGATGGACTTGCCCGCGTGACCTGAGGGAGGGGAGGGAGGGGGTCAGTAACGTAAATGGGGAATGGTGTGAGTAACAGGTGTTCTCAACTTGGATACAACCAAACAAACTACTTGACAAGATCATTTGGACAATGAAACGTACGTTTGAGGTAGTCGTAACAGCAGTAGTTCAACCAGTGAGTTAGGAGTTTATCTGCCACACTCTCTGTCCTTCTCAGTAGTAGTTGGGGGTGGTTCTTCTTCGCCAGGAACTTCTCAATTAGCCGCTCCATCAGAATAAACAGAACCTGCAGAAGGGTGTTTAGAGTGTGTTTAGAGCGGGTTAGAGCGGGGTTAAGGGGGTGTTTAGTAGGATTTTAGAGGGATGTTTAGGGGGTGTTTAGAGAGAATGTTTAGCGGGGTGTTCAGGGGGTGTTTAGAGAGTATTATTGACTGAAATCAGGGGGAAATAAATAATGAAGAGAGGGGATGGTGCTAATTACCTCCGTTAGATAGTACATGTCATCACTGATTGCAATCACCAGTAAACTCGCCATCTTGCACTTCATACTGACATCAAATGCCGAATCAGCCTCGACCGTCTCCACGAACCTCAACAGAAACTCTCGGTCGCGTAGCAACCGTTTAAACCGATTCAGCTGTGGAGTTTCCACCAGTTTGGAACTGGGAGTGTTTAGTCGAGCTAGGAGGTCCCGTGTTTCAGCTTCATTACCAGGGAACAACACATTAGACATGAACTCATTGAACGGTCTGAAGGGTATATCAGCCACATCCCCTCCTATCTCAATCAGGTGGGTCTGTAGAGCGGTAAATGCATCTTTACATTCCTCCGCCACCCTCATCTCTAACTTCTCCATATGATGACGCAGCTCTTTCAGGGACTTCTGGTGTGTTCTCTGGGATCTGTGGTACTTCATGCCCACGTAGGATAGCACAAACACCAGCACGATAAACCCAACGATTGGTATCACTATAGCAACATAGGGAACTCCATCACTAGGGCCAACCTGGCTATCATAGTAGAGTTTCCCGGGGGAGAACTTCCAGTTTCCTAACTTCACCACTACCTCTGCTAGGTTCTCCTTCCTCACATTCTTGATCTGTTTCCTCTTTTCAACCTGATCTCCCTGACTCTCTGCATCCTCATCTTCTACCTCCTCCAGTTCAGGGGCACGGCGGGTGTTCCTCTTCATGGCATCCCGGTGATCTAACAACTCCTTCAGGGTGGGTGGTGTCAGTACGAGATGGTCCATAGTGACCTTTACAGGGACCTCCATACCTCCAACCTCTACCGTGATTCCTGGCACTCTGCCCAGGTTGTCCCCATTTATTACCAACTCCCTGCCACCATTAACCGGCCACTGCAGGTACTCCTGGTCGATATTGGTGACGTTAAGTTTCAACACAGTGGGGTCAGGGTGAACTGTGAAGTTACCCAGCCTAACATTGTGGTTATCGGTCTTTAGTATGGCTGTTACAGGTTCACTTCCACCTAGGTACCCAGGCAGTTTGGGTGTGAAGCAGGTCAAGCCACGTTTAGAGGTTTTGGAACATGATCCAACTCCGATGTTCCTCTCTCTTGTTTCCAGGATGAGCTCTGTTTTCTGGACGCACTCCAGCCGGGATTTGGAGCCGAATTTAACGTTCACTGCTACCCCTCCCGAGGCTATGGATGCGTTTAGACTTGTTGTTTGGGGTGTCGGGTTGTTAACCACTTCAAACTCTCCAGGAGATGTTACCCGGTCCCCGTCAATATTGATCTGTATAGATGTTCTCCCAACCACTCCAGCCAGAGTTGTGCAGGTGGCGGTGGATCTAGTGGGTACTGTTGACAG
Source organism: Pleurobrachia bachei (assembly GCA_000695325.1). NCBI lineage: Eukaryota > Metazoa > Ctenophora > Tentaculata > Cydippida > Pleurobrachiidae > Pleurobrachia > Pleurobrachia bachei. The sequence continues at coordinate 8,386 of AVPN01001962.1, read as the reverse complement.
TTTACAGAGTGTACCACTGACCACTACCTTCATCCGCCCACCAATGTGAAGATTGGAGCCACGGATCGTCACCTCGCTACCACCCGCCTGAATTCCACATCGGGGCTCAACTGCGCTCACTTGGTATGGCTGCAAGGGGAGGGGGTTTTAGTTATTGTACTATTGATGAGTTTTATGAAGGAGTAACATATTTTATGAAGGAGTAAAATGTTTGATAAATGAGTAAGTCGTTACCTTGTAGTAAAAGAGGTATGTTGGAAACTCGTACTGATCTCCGTTGGTGGTGACCTCTACGTATCCATGTTGGGCATCACTTGTGGCCCCAGTGACACAAACCACGGTCCGGGATACCTCGAATCCTGCTGACTGGACCTTGCAGTCTATCCCGGCTATTTTGATGCTGGTGATGTCTGTTGATCTACTTCCCAGGTTGGTTCCCCGGATTGTAACTGCTGTTCCACCCGCCAGCGGTCCGAACCGGGGCTCAAACTGAGAGGGGGGGTAATTAGAATCCACAGTCTAATCTCAAGGAGTTGCTAATCATATTGAAGAGTTACTAAATAGTAATATTGAGAAGTTAAATTTCGTATTTACCGATTCAATGGAGAGTCCCTCGCAAACAGAGCTGTACGAATCATCACACACCTCATACCCGCCATACTGCAGCAAACACACACCCCTGCTACCACACCAGCCACACTTCCGGACTCTGTAATAATGGGGTTATTTAGTTTTATGAAGGAGCAATGGTGGTTGATTGGTTATTTGATGAAGGAGTAACACGAAACAAACTGAGAATTCTAATGATCACTCACCCATCATTCGCTCGACAGGAGCTACAATCCCGTCCTAGTATGTCACACCGGTAAATGTCTATCTCTGCGTTTCGGGTCCGCGGTTCTACTTCTTTACCTTTAAAAGTCACCTGGAGATACCCGGGTTGATTAGGCTATGTGTTCCTTACAGAGCAGTGAATTGTGTTAACAAAATCAGATCAGAATGAGCAACTTATTTATTCATAGCTAGCAGTTAGGGATATTTACCTTTACTGGCACAGTCAGTTCACCAATGTCTTTATTCGATCGGAAGGTATGGTTAGTTGCACAGATCAGGTTCTGTTCTGATACCCATGTTGCAGGTAGAGCAATGTTCTCACCTCCCACCTCCATCAAGCACTCGTACCTAGTATCATCCTGGAGATAGACAGAGCGTTACAACTTCTGTCTGATATCATAAGATTGGAAGCGCTGAACGAATTGCAATATATAATATGGTAAAGACTATATTTGAACTATTTGTATTGTCTCCGTGATTCACAATGCTAACTAACCGAGAGGGGTGGTGGTAGATTGACAGCGTTAACCTCCAGTCTATGTGGAAACTCTGCAGGGATATGGGTCATGGTGTAGGATATAGCAGGGCACTGTTCAGGGGAGGATAGTTTGTTGCAGATGCTATCACAAGCGTTAGCGTAGGCGCACCATCCACATCCCACTCCAGCCGCTGTACAGGATGAACACCTGAGAGAGGGAATGTGGTTAGAATGTGGTTGTTTTGGTAACAAGGTGGTTAGAGGGAAAGGTAGTGAGCTGGCGAAGGATTATAATTGCTCAACTCCTTTACTAGCTTACTATCACCTTGACTTTATCAAGCGAATTTAATCGCCTATCATACGGTGAGATGGAAGATGTGACAAGACGAGAAATTAAAAGTGTCATGTCACATATATCATTTCAATTTAAAAGTGTCATGTTAAGTCGCGTATCGTGGTGACAGGTGTATGGTGGTGGGGTAACTCAAGTACCGAGAATATATCATCTCTCCTCTCTCTAGCTATGAAATACCAGCTGTGCACTAATTTTAATCGGCCCCCTAATCGAATTCATGGTTTGCCCCGTGGGCTTCTAGTCGGGAGAAAAGTTTCCAATATGGAGAAAGTAAGAGGAGCTAGAAAGAGAGAGAAGTTCATTTGACGAAGCTCTTATCAAATATTCCCCCTCCTTTTTCCCCATGCTGTACTAGATAACAGCAGATGTGCTTAGTACACCAGGTGTTAATCCACATGATACATGACTGACCCCAGTCAATAGAGTGCCATGTGGGGGGCCTCAGGGGGAGGGGCGGGCGCCTTACAGACTCGGAAAATACAACTTATTGAGAGGGTGATCTGGCGTGAAAATGACAAAATCTCATAATTTGAGAAATATCGTTTAGGCAACTCTTTAGTCCCTCCCTCCTGATATGGTGCAAGGTGGCGTTACCCCCTTATTGCTTCCACCCTTCCACACAAAAATGAATTTTCTTCACCCCCCTAACATTCGCCTGCCGCTAAAACATTATATCATACACATAACACATATTTATATACCCCTCGGCCTCTAGCTCAAAGGTAGACGGCAAGTTACTTTGTGTATTCCTGCTACAGTGTATGTTATTACCCGGTACACTACAAAGAGCTAATCGATACTGTAGAGTGTATAAAATGCTAAGAAGACATGAAAAATGTGAAATATTGATAGTTTAGAAAGAGGAGAAGAAAGGATCCGGAGAGAACCACTAAGAAGATAACTTACGTTTTGTATGAGTCACAGTTAAAGAAGGTGAAGCTTCCTTCTGCTCTGGCAAGGGTAACCCTGTTGTTAGCATCATCAGTTGTCATAACAACCAAATCCACAACGTGCTTACCATCAACTTGTGGCTCTTGGAAGGGGATCTGATGGAAGGAGAGAGTGGGGTTAGAGATGGGGGGACATGTTATAATCATTGGAAGGTGGGCTAAGAGAATGGTATCAGTGGAGACATATTTGGATGAGAGTGGTTTAAAGAGATTGGGACATGTTGAGATCAGGCATTAGAGAGATCATAATGACTATTGACCAGGCATATTAGAGTATGCGTAATGAGTACTTAATGCAGCGATCATTATCATTTTATTACGTCTATCACTATTATTATTATGCACTTCTTCTTGAATGTAATTAGGGAAAACGGTGGAGGGAACAGGGAGAAGGACTTGAGGGGGAGAAGGATCAATTGGCGGGACAAGCATATAGGGCCTAATTGCAGTATTTAGAGGGGAGCCAAGAGGGGAGTAAAGAGGGGAGTAAAGAGGGATAAAGAAAGGAGATGAAGAAAGAGATAAAGAAGGGATTGGTCTCTACTCATCGGCAAATAGTGCTGTCACGTGACTACTGTGTAGCCTAACAGCAATTACAGGCCCCTTTGTAGAACCGAATTGAGATACACACAGCTGCAAGATATCTACTCACCTCACAAGAGATCTTCCCGGGTTCCACAATCTTGGCAGACCTTGTCCCAAACCGTCCAAAGACACACATCAGCCCAATACCAGCGGGAAATGCATTGTTCGTTACTATGGTAACCGTGTCCCCGTGTTTCTGTGTTGCCATGGAGCTAACAGCAGGGATCAACTCAGTAATGGCGGTGCACTCCCCATCCGTCCTCCACATGTTAGTGGTGCATTGGTCTCTTGTTGAGCACCTCCCATCTAGCTCACACCATCCACAGTGGGGGTCCTTGACTTGGAGGCACTGGTGGCAACCAGCCTCGACATAGCTGGAGCAGATAGAGATGGGCTGACTGAATATCTGCAGGGAGGGAGAGAGAGGGACAGTTAGAATTTGGTAGATAGATAGAACCAAATTGCACCAAATAATGGAAGTTTGATTACATTAGAGTACTTCAACAAATATACTTTCAGTTAAGTCCCACTTACCAAGTTCTCAGTTAAGATAAGGATTTCCTTTCGTTCCGCCTGCACTTCAATTTGCAGGATCCGTGCTGTGATAGGGTCAGTGGAGAACTCTGTGATATGGTGAGTCCTATCTGGCGATTCCAGTACGTACTGAGGAGGAAAAGTTGTTAAAACTTGGCTCCAAGATAAGGCCTGGGAATAGATAGATAAGAGGGCTGGGATCTTGGAGACAGACAAACGGTTAAACTCAGTTCAAGCGGCTGTGGGAGCGGGTATCTCTCTCACATGTGGTCGATTCAGGCCGCGCGCTGAGAACTAAATTACACTAGAAATTGTCTCTCGCGCGTTACGTTCAGTTTGTAAAGAACAAAACTCATCCCCTGCATGTTGCCAAAATCTATCCTGCCGCAGAAAGTCAATTTTCCGATATATGTTAGAAGAAGGGTTCTCTCTGTGTCGGATCAAAACACGATAATTGAGTGAGTGGCAAGCAGGCAATATATATACTTGTTCTGTGAGAGACTACCCCTTCTTCTTAGAACAGGGGGTGTTTTACAGGGTTGTGTCCCTCTAGCTCTATGTAAAACGGGATTACCCCTACCCTTCAGGTGGGAAGGGGTCTAACTATAGTAGCGGCACACGCCTAAAACACCTCATGCATGAGACCTAGCCCACATATTATATGTGAAACAAGCTTGTGAGCGTGTGCCATTATTACGTAACAACTGACTCACCTTCTGCACGGAGAAAACAGAGCCAGTAGCAGCAGCTGGATTGAAGACTCCCAGGAACAGCTCTATCTGCTGGTTGACACCATTACTGGCTGATGAAGTGACCTCTCCCTCTATCACTGTCCCCTCAGTACTCCTATACACCTCGTCCACTTCCAAGGGGTAGTTTGTAGCGGGTATATTACATGTACACACGTTATTACATGTAGCCTGGAGAGGGAGGGGGATGGGGTTAGAGGGGGAGAAACGTTTATACCAAAAATATAGCCTCGGATTTTTCATAAACTTAAATAGTTTTACGTGATTCGATACCTGGAATTTCAATCTAATGGTACCTTTCCCCAAGTTTTATGAAAGTTTAATAACCACTTAGTCACGACTATCCGAGGGGGAGAGAGATTGCACTAACCCTCTAAAGCTTTATATTGCAACCCAAATTTTACTTTACATCTCGATCCCTTTCCCCAACGCAAAACCTTCTCAATCTACAAGTTTTCACCTAAAACCCCATTTTTCCTCTATAACACACTCTCCATATTTGGAATTCCAGTTTCTTGAAGTTCACAATCACCATGTTCATGATATTGGGGGCTTGGCTCATTGGTGACTGTAGACGACGTGCTGCCGGACAGTAATGCCTGGATTGAGTTTCAGAGAGCCCTTTCTCTCTCTCCGGGGGGATAATCAATACATATGAATTGGGAAGAGGGATATGCCAATGACTAAACTCACTTTTCTCTCTCATTCTCTCTCTCTCTCTCTCTCTCTCTCTACCCTTTCTTAGTCTGATGTAATAGGATTTTAACTATGACCAATACCATATGTGCTTCTTTTCTAGGGGCCATCAATCACTCAGTGATCGGGGAGACTGGAATGAGAGTGAGAGTGAGAGAGAGAGAGAGAGAGAGAGAGAGAGAGAGAGCGAGAAAGAGAGAGAACATTAATAGAGTTGATAGTAAAATTGATGGCTTGATTGATAGAAAATAGCTCCACTCCCATTAGTATGACTCTTGAAACTAAAGATGATGGGTGGCAAAAATTACATGATCTGATCTTCAATGAGAGGGAGGGAGAGATACGCTAAAAAGTAATAGAAACCACTTAAAAAGTTAAGTGGTGTGATGGGTATGAGGGAGTGCCTGAGGAAAAAAGGGGGTGATCTGTATACCCATGAAAACCATTGTGTGACATCATATCGTGATATTAGACCGACCCTACCAAATGTAATCTTCAGTTCTACAGATTCGAAAGATCTGAAGTAACGTTCTAAGTTCTAACCCATCTTCCAGCAGGTCCAGCTACCCATAGTTCTTCTGTGTGTGTGTACATCACACGTCTATTCAGATGATCTTGCGAGGGGGGTCAACACACACATGACAAGATGGATATTGGGCCGTCCTGTCACGACCCTCAACAACCACACCCTCCAGGTGGGCTAGCTGTGTGTGGGAGAGATAGGGTGTGTGTTGTAAGGTTTTTCACCACCTCTCCGCCCTCTCTTTCCCGATATATCATTTTATCGCATTCTTACGTAATAATTAGGGGGAATATTCATATTGAAACAGTATGTTGCGTCATTCACGGTGTTTAAGGGGAGTTTCCCATCCCATTATCTCTCACCAGTGTGCATCTTAGGATGATGATGTGATTAGGATTCCGTGATCTTCCGGAAATTTGGGGCCAATACCATCAGATATGTACAGATGCGCCCAACTAATAATACAGCTGCAGTTGTGTATGTGTTGTTGTGTATCAGAGTGATGCATACGAACACATTCAGTATATTGAACCACCACCACCTTCGTAAAGTAACCACTCATCACTCTATATCTCCCTCTCCCTCTCTCTCTCCATCTCTCTCATCACTATCATCTATCTCTCTATCTCTGTCAGCTCTATCAAGGTATCTATCTCTCATCTTCGCCATAATAATTGTGATAGACCACAACTTATCGGGGGAGGGGGGATACATTGCATTGATAGACACTAGACAACAGCAGCTGACTTCTTAGCACCAGGTCATGGATCTTCATTGTGCATTGTATCAGTGTACAGCGCCAAATATCTTCCTGGTCACATTATACTCTGTCTCTCTCTCCCCCAATCTCTCTCTCTCTCACTATTGCATCATCTATACAACCCATTCTTTAGTAAATGATGGTATTCCAATGGTACTTCCGCCAACTACATGACAGTAGTGGTACACAGACACATGGCCATTATAGGGTGATTTTTTTAGTGAAGTCACATGTTTCACTAGGAAAAAGGTCTCCATCCCTAGTTTTATCTCCCCATCACATTATGTGTATAACAGCTAGCCCAGAGCAGCACCTGGGAGTTTCTCTCTCATTGGCCAGGGGGAACGCGTTGATTGGGATGTGTCATGATTAATGAGCGCGAGAACTAGGGAGCGAGAGTTATCATATTAATCATAATGTTTTGGTACTAGAACGCATGAGGATAAGAGGGAGAGAGAGGAAGAGAGAGAGAAACACAAGAATAAGGAAGGTGGAGAGGGATTATAAATGCAATGAACCCGGCAGAACGTGGTGTTGTTGTGATAAGAGAAGCACGCCTCCAACCACCCCCCTCCAACCACCCCAGGGTCCCCCTGTTGTTTTGTTCAGAGAGGCTGAGACAGGATCGAGCAAGGTCCCCCGCCGGTCTGAACAGGTCAATTCTTGCATCACCTTTCATTATTCTATTCATATTTTACTTCTTTTCATTCTATTCTACATATTCATATTTTACTTGTCTCTAACTGACAGTAAAGTAAATTCTGCCCCTGTCTCAATTTCTTCACTTTTCTAATTGCACTGTCTCTTTCTCTCACTGTCCTGCACCAACTAACCACTCTCTTTCCCAACACCAACTAAGTTCTCTCTCGCTCTCTATCTTTCTCTATCTCTCTCAAGTGACAGACAAGTAATTGGAGGGAGAGATAGTTAGAAAGAAATGTAATTCAAGAGAAATACTGAAAATGCCACCTCTGAAACTTAATGTGTACTTTTAGAGTGAGGGAGATGAGTTCCATCTCGATACAAATTTATCGATTCCATCATTTCTATCTTTTTTTCTCTCCCCCACTGCACTACCCACCACTGTTGTCTGGGACATTCTAGCTCTGTAATTCATTATATCCACACAGAGAGAGCTAATCGAGAGAGAGAGGGCAATAATGAGGGGGCCGTGAAAGTGGGAGAAATTGGGGATACTAACAGTAGAAAATGAAAGTGTGCAGTATTCGAGCATTTCTTTCTGTCCCAGAGTACATAATTCTCCCCGGTACCCCGCTACCAATTGACGGAGTGGAGTAGTATTCACATAATTAGGGGAGTACTTGGGGGCACGTGGGGGATTGTCACAGAGTAGCGGAGGGGCAACAGCTCGAGAGCTTTTGAATACAATGATCACGTGATTTGTTGTTCAATTTCTTTACTTCACTCTCTCTCTCTCTCTCTCTCACCCACCTCCCCCCCGAATAATGAAGATGCTGTTATTGTTTATGGGAGAGACAACCTGCTCCCCCTCTCTCTCGCTAGCTGTTTCCAAACAGAATGCTTTGCTCGTGTGGCAATCACTGAGATTAAACCGGTGGAGAGAAGAAGAGAGGGGGAGCATCACACTGAGAATGAACCAAGCACTCCATACCATCATCATCACCATCATCCTGATTAGGATCAAACTCATTCCTCTTCCTCTATCTTTTTATCTCTCTCTCTTGTTGAAATGAACCCATCATTCCCGCCAACTAGACCGTCTATACATCGCCCAGACACTGCTTAACCATCATAACCAGTTCTCTAGACCATGCTATAAAATATATCGCGGCTATTCACTTTGTTCACTTAAAAGGTCTCACCGATCAGCTCCGATCACTATTAATTAGAGAATTCAGCCGTGAGACTGGAAAAAAATTGGAAACAAGCTAATTCCTTCA
>AVPN01001961.1:0-10586 GCA_000695325.1 Pleurobrachia bachei | reverse complement strand
TATTCCAAATTTTCGAATGGAAATTTTTCCTTTCTATGAGATTTTTGAGAGAAATTTGGGTGTTTCCCCCGAAAAAACGCAAATTTGCCTCAAAAATCTCAAAAGTCTCATGTTTTTTAGCCAAAAATCGAAAATCTCAAAAATCTCAGCTACCCTGAAATTCGCCAATGAGGCATGAGATTCTTGCGGCAGGCCCCCCCCCCATGATATCATCGAATTTTTTGTTTAGCATGATTTTGTAGACCGATAACCACGTAACGTACATTATATCCATATCTCTCCCTTTTCAGTGTTTCCAGTCGGTCGATGGTCTGTTGGAATTCTTGTGGAAAATCCGCCAAAAAAGTCCGCACCTTGAGTTTCTGTGTAACTTAGTTCTACTTGAAGAGGTGATTTAGGGACCCCCTCCGGAGTCCGACTCCCCCTCGGCTTTGGGAAATTGTGCTTGAATCACCACTTATAAATTGGAAAATATGTTTCCACTGAAATCTAAGAATTTGTTTTTCAGGGAATTCCCCTTGGACCCGCTCTACTTGAATATCTCTACGAAACGGCTAGTGTGCTGGCATTTTCACCCGACTATAATCTCATCCTGGCCCTCTTCCGGTCTGCTATGGCTCCATACATAAGGTGTGTGTAGTTTCAAACTCTAAAGTTTTGTTTCTATCCCAGATTTTAAGACCTTCTATCTAATGGTTATAATCCGTGTTTTTCTCCAGGTTTTTAGAGATGTGGCTGGTCGAGGGGAAGGTATGGGACAATTGGGATGAATTCCACGTTATTCCCCATCCTGAATGGATTCAAAATAAAGATTTCCTTTTTTGGGAGGTATTTATTTAAATCAAATTCCTCGACGAATGGCATCTTGATATCTAATCGGAATTGCATCTTGATAGTTAATTTCTGTGCTTGTCAAAGCTCAAATATGTATTGGCAGCAATACGTCATAATCTTGATCTATTCTGATCTTTATCTGTTATTACTTTCTCTATTCCTTTTCTAATATTTTGTCTCATTTTGTCTCAGTATGCCTTCACGGATAGGGAATACGTTGCTATACCTGCGTTCCTAGGGGAGCTGAGAGAGGAACTGTTGAATACAGGGAAACTGCTCAACCTTTTTAAACAGTGTCATTCTGCTCAGGTATCTCACGACTCACACAAGTTAAACCTAGCAAGCCTAGTATGCATTATGCTATGGGATACAGTTTATAATTTCATCTTTGTATACGTTTGTGTATTTGTATCCTTCGCGCTCCAGAAAAACAACCAACCATCATCTTCCCTCCAGCACCCACTAATAACATCATCAACCACCTGTCCCGGAATCCAACTACATTTTGGGGATACCGAGATATCCGAACAAATTGAGAGATGGGACAACTATAAGACTTCAATCGAATGGTGAGTGGTGTCGATAGATCTAGCCATCATATATGATGTTTTTGGAATTTTGTGCATAGACTGAAATTCTGCCGTTCAGAAATTTGTTTTCTTCGATTGAGCATCGCTGGGATTTCAAATAGTTCACCACGCCTTTCACCCACACAAATGTATGATATCAATGCGCCACGTACACGTAGAAGACGTCTCCCACCGAGAGTGCTCAACTAGTGGTCCTTTGTCCTTTATTTATCAATGCGCCATTGTATCAGGGAGTTACGGGAGGCGGATGCGGTACGGAAAATGAAGAAACAAGAAGAGGAAGAGGAGAGGAAACTAAAAATAATCGCATCATCCCAGGACACGAAACGGAGGTAATATCCTTATTTCCATCGAACAATGTTATTTGCCAGTATATAAATTTAATCGTTAAATAGCTGTCAAAGAGTTGTCAAGAAGTTGTGTTGGTTGTCCTATGGCGTCATTTGATGTTGTGTTGGTTATGGCAGATCTGAACTCTCTAATGATCCCAGCGAGTTGCGTGACAGGGTATCATTGCAAGATATCGTGGATACTGTTGCTCAGTGATTCGATATAGATGTACCTAAATCGATGTTTAATAATGTGAACCGGGGGAATGCATTCGTTTAACTCTATTTGTGGATGCTAAACCCCCGGTTCGCATTATTAAAAATCCAACTTAACCTCGGTCGGCGGTCTGGTATTTGGTGTTTAAATTCCTGACAGACGGTCTGCGTCTCTTTCTTTGGCACTGATACGCCTGATGCTACCAGTGTATGTGAATGTTTTGGTATCAGACAGGCCCGGGTGTGACTTTAAAAGACTGGTTCGCCACAACAAATTTGCTTTTAGATATTATGTAACGAGATTCCCCCTTTATTCCCCCACTCATATTTCTCTAGTATAAGTATCCTTTACCACGCTAGTCTAGGAAGGAAACTTTGTTGCCCAACATATTACTATATTATGTCATGTGTGTAGTTCATTTTTCAGACCCCCTCGCTTTCAGAGTTTTTTGTCCCAATATTAGCCTATTGCTACACCCTCTCTAACCGCAAAATATCACCACAGAATGGACGCCCTATTGGCGGAGGCCGGTGCAGACCGGGCATCTGTAGCCGAGGCTCAGAGACGGGAACTGGTTAGACTCCAAGAGCAGATGGTAGAGAGATCCGTGGAGAGGGCTGCACTATTGGAGGCTGAAAAGACAGAGGATAAGGAGAGGATTGAACGGGCTACAATGCACCAATATGAGGTAATGAGAACCCAAATATTAATTAATGCCGTGTGTTCATCTTTGTGTGTGATAAAGCAGGGTTTTGGGCCTGATTGTATGTTCGTGATGTACAGTCAGTACAATTTTTCTCAATATTAAAAGCCACTAAACTACACCTCTTCTTCAGTTGGTAGCTCAAGTTAGAACTCAACTGGAGGAATACTATTCAAACCTAACAGCTGAAAAGGCTCGAGAGGAACGACGTAGTATGTGGCGTCTCCAGCGACTCCGTCTCTCTAAACTCCGCCGGACGTACTTGTTATGGGACCAAAATCGATTAAACAGACAGCTTCGGGCGTATGCAGAAACTGGGGAGAGACCGGATGGTGGGGGTGCAGTGTTGAAGGGAGGAACTGGGGAGAAATCTGATGTAGTCGGAGCAGTGGTGTTAGGGACTGAAGAGGGAACTGAAGGGGATGGAAAGCTACCAGAAGGGACTCACGAGCGACCGATTGGCGCTGATGTGCGACCAGAAGATACTGAGGAGCGACCTGCTGAGTGTGTTTCAGACACCGAAGTTATCATCGATGTGTCTGATGTAAAATTGGAGGATAATACACCAGAATCAACTCCAAATAGTGTATCTTCAGATCCCAAAACAGAAGATGACACTGATTCAGAGATATCCTTCACAATCGAGGAACCAGAGAGACGATACGAGCCTGAAGGGGCAATGAAAGGTATCCTATACGGTGAAGCTGCTGTCCCTACACCAGGAGGGGAAGATCGGACCTATGAACCAGCGGGGAAAATGAAGGGAATTCTGTATGGAGCGGAAAATTCTGGGGTTGGTACTTCCGAAGATACGGTAACGCCAACAAGTAATGCTCGGAGTTTTGAGCCAGAGGGCCAGATGAAAGATGTCCTTTACGGAGGAAAGGAAGGTAACGAGAAATCAGGGATGGTGCAACATCCTGATCGGAATTTTGAGCCTGAAGGTCAAATGAAGGATATCTTATATGGTCCGGGGGATGTGGCAGTTAAAAAGGAATCCAGTTTTGAGCCTCAAGGCCAAATGAAGGAGTTGTTGTACGGGGGAGGGGAGGAACAAATGGGACACAGACCAGGGACAAAGCAGCTTGGAGGCAAGTCTGAAAGCAGGATGAAGGAGTTGTTGTATGGGAAAAGGGTTGAAGAGGACAAGGAGGAAAAGAGCGTCGTTTCTCATATTCCGGGTAAGAAGTATACCAACTGTTACATTTCATTGTTTTGTCTAGTATGTAATAAAGTTGAACACGGGTATCGGGTGTCAACCTTTACCTTTTGGTTGTTCTGAGATTGTCTTTCATACAGTCACCCCCAATACCCGTATAGTCCCATACTCTCAATTTTGGCTTTTGTTTTTACACTTGATATCGAGTTGTCTCTCACTAGAAGCCCCTAACTTTCTATAAATTAACACTAAACTCCATCCTCAGTGGATGATTCTGGTTTTGAATCGGACTTCCAGATTGAACCCCTACAGCTTGAATATCCAGAATTCTCTGGGGGACAGAAATTCATTCAGTCGGGACGGATGACAGACAATCTTCAAGGTGGTGATCTTCAACGGACAAAACTTGATGGTATGTATGGCTTGTTGAGTAAGGGGTTACTAAAAAATGTAGGCTGCTTTGTTTGGTTTCTCTCTGCATGTGTGTATCGTTTCCTTTTATATTCCCCCTCTTTATCCCTCTTTATCCCTCTTTATCCCCTCTCTCCCGCCCTCTCCCTCCCCCTCCAGGAAAAGTTGAAAAACTCCGGACATTGGGTGTAACCCTACACAGAATGGTGGTGCGACCATTATTACTACAGTGTAACCTGGTGAACACTGCTGCTGTCCGATACTTCCTCGATGAGCTAGAAATTGGAAGTCACTTCTCTGACCTCCGTTCATTTCATTGCATGAGCGATGGGATGTTTGGGGATTCTATTAGCAAGGGATTATTCAATGCGGTATGTCACTATTTACTCTTCGTTCAATTGTTGTTTGAATTGTTTAGTGTCCGTTCTGTCTCCGTGATTGATTCAAATTATTACATTCACTAGCTTGGACACGATTCGGATCGTTCATCCTTCTACTATTATTATTAAACCTATTTATCTAAACTCTCTCTCTCCCTCAGATGGATAGTGCAGTCGACTTATCACCCGCCATGCTCGGCTCAATTCTCCATGAGGCAATGGAATCATCGCGGCAGTCTTCCCGCCTCGAGCTCAGAACCTCGGGCACAGGTGATATCGGTCACACTTTTGGGCGCGCATAGACGTCCCGCGCGAAGACGCCCTTGTGAGAAAAGCACAAGTTGTTAATTAGAGCCGAAACATAAAGTCATATTATACGGGTGGAAATAATCATAATATTAGATTGTATCTCTTATCTAGTATCTTATTGGTATCTTGTATTCACATTTGCATGGTTTGATACAGTTGGATTTACCGGGAAGATAAATTTCCCTCGATGTAACAAACGGAATTTCAGTATCCCGGGGTCCGACTGTACACACAAATTGTCACTTTTTGTAACACCCATTCCTTGTTTTAAGACGGTGAAGACGTGTTGGATATTGTTTCGTTACGATATGACATTGGATGGCCTTGTAACATCGTAATCACGGATGGTGCATTAGCAAAATACAATAAGGTAATATTCTTGACACATCTGTTTTAAAATTCATACCGATATTCTTGAGAAATGAGCGAAACAAAACATTAACATTCTTTTCAGATATTTCGGTTTCTGTTGAAGTTAAAACACGGCTGTTTCGTGGCTGACAAGATATGGTTTCTAATCGGGTAAGTTCAGCCGTTAGTAATTTGTGTCTGATACTTGATTGAGTTTTACTAAAACTTTTAGATGATGTATCCCAGTAACATTTCCGGTTGAATGATAGATATCTGATTTCAGGTCTGTGGACAAGAAATCAGACCGGAACTCACCCCAGCTGCGGCGCCTCCAAGTTTGCCGATACGAGGTGTCCCAATTCCTACACGCTGTCCAAATCTACGTGACTCACCAGTTACATAATATTAGTTGGCACGAGTTGAGTGTAGAACTTGATGAGGTTGGAAGTGTGAGTGAACTACACACTGTTCATGAGCGGTATCTGAACAACGCTATTGAGAGGTTAGTGTCATGCTGTGCCCATGATAAACAATAGGTGTATGGTATTGGGTATGATATCCCCTCATTTCTCTCTCTCTCCTGTGCTGTCCTCTCTCACGATGTTGTGCATGCTACATTGGTTTCCCAAAAAGAGAGGGCCAAGCAACTATCATACTAAAACGAAATGTACGTCTCTCTCGACTCCGGACTCTCAGTTCTCACTTGCTCTACAGTCTACACTAGATTGTATAATTTTAAAACTAACCAACTTGGTCACCTCAAATGTCACCTCTCCAGACTGCTGCTGAGTGAGGGAACGAAAGCTCCATACGAGATACTACTCAAGATACTCCGGCACCTCGTTACCTTTCTTCACCTCCTACAGAGTCACTCCTTTACTACATCAAAAGAGGATGGTGTGACGACACATCCTGCTTTTGATCAGCTTATCAAGAGCCATGATTCCTTTATGAAGCAAGCCATCTTCATTCTTAAAGGTATGGTTTTAAACCTATTTGATTTGACTTGATAAGCGCGGTTGCCATGGGCGTGAACCCCTGATGGGGACAAATGATGACTCTAATCACCCCTCCTACAGCCGCTAATGACTCTTGTCTCTAACGGCTAACCCCCATCGATCCCCTCCCGCAGTTGCCGAAGCATCAAACAGTAGCGGTTACAAGCCCTATATCGACGAGTTTATCACCAGGTTAGATTTCAACGGTTACTACCGGTCTCAGGGTGTCCTAACCAAGCGGCAATCCCTCATTGGCACCCAATCATTTGGGGGAAGTTCCTCGCCGTCCTCATTTGCAGCTGTCAGCCGCACTTCCAGTGCTGGATCCCGGGGCGTGTGAGAGAGAGAATGTAATAGAAAGTGAGAGGGTAAAGGATACTGGGAGAGAGAGGGGGGAGTTCTAGAATTCTGAAGTAAGGTTCGAGTCTTGCTAGACCATCTCTCACCTCGTTGAATCTCACCGTGATTATTCAAGAACAAACAGAAGGTTCTATAAGCTTTGGTCCCAAAAACATGCATTTATTAAGATATTTATACACTTTTGGCGTGTGGGAGTTGTCTGTAAAAAGTATTTTGTAATTTTTGACGTTTATAGTATTTTATCTTTCGCTTATATTTTCGTTTCAATACCCCCCCCCCCCTCTTACAATAGCATGTTCCCTCTCTCATCCGGTCAGAATACATCGGTCACCTTTCTCCTCTATCACTTAAATTAATTTTAACATTCTCTAGCTGAATATCATGTCAAGTGCTTCAAAGAGACGACAAACCGTATCTCCTGCCGCTAGTAAGCGATGCAAGGTGGAGAATATTGTTAGTGAAGATATACTCAAGATGACGGATAAAGATCTGAGGATGTCTCTCGTGTCTTTTGGAGAAACGCCAGGTTGGTGCTTTGGTTATGAAATGTAGTCCCCATTTAATCCCTGGCCCTCCCAGAGGGAGAGCGACCGGGGGATCCTTTCAGAGAAGGGTTATTATAGAAGGGTAGTGTAGACGCAACAATCCTAGCCTAGCTTACAAATTCGAGACTTACACAAATCCCCCTCCCTCAGGACCAATCATGCCTGGTACAAGGGAGCTATACGAACGGAAACTGCAGATGCTCTGTGAAGACAAACAGAATGAACAGAACACACCCACCCCAATAGTAATTGCTGAGGTAGAGATGGAAGTCGTGGAGCCGCCAAAGGAACAACCGAAAACACCCGCCACTACCCCTGCACGAAACAGGTCAGGGAATTAGAATATTGGGCAAGGTTAAGTATGTCTATCCCATTTTTCTGGACTCTAGCTGGATTAGTTGTTAAAATAAAACAAACCAACTTGAACTTTATTTCATTGAGTTGGGCTAAAGTTTTACACAACATTATCTCCAGAAGTTCAAGAAAGTCCCAAGTACCCAAGGATAGAACACCCCAGGAAGTGACTGAGGGAGGTGGTGGTGGGGGAGGGGGAGGGGGTCCAGCGGCAGGACTCATTGTTAATACAAACAGGAAGACCCCAAAATCGAGGAATAATGGAAATAGTAGAAGAAATACCAAGACCATTATGGAGTTAGGTAAGTGGTGGTTGGAAAAATCTTAAAACGTCTCCGAATGGGGTAAGTACCTAAAGGGGGAAAGAGAAAGTTCAAAGTAATGGTAACAAAATCTAACATTTAGGAATGTTTCAGGGAATTTGCTTGATAAGTATAAAGAGAGCCAGGAGATACCAAACTCACCACCAACCACAACCTGCAGCATCGGCAGAACGCCCTATAAATCAAACAGAAAATGTCAATATGACGTAAGAAGGGGGATGGCTGGATTATAATCCTGGGGGCGGTATATTGGTACCACACTGCATTACTACCTAAAGGGGGTCGGGGTAAAAAACATCACACTGTTATCACAAATCAAAACCTTCTAAATATATCTCAGGCACGATTTGAAGGTCTAGATTTCGTGATGTTTGCCACCTCACCCAACCCTCCTTCCCGGCCCTCCTACTATCAAGACTTGTTGAGATCTAGTGTACAGTGTGTGGTACTAAGGAATACTAACCAAAATGCTATGCAACATGCACGGGATGCATCGAATGGGATGGTACTTTTATTTGCCAGTGAGTACATTGTTGTGTTTTTGTGTTGTCGGCGAATGATAATGCAACTTGAATTTCGGACCTATTTTCCCTGAAATCTCTCCACTTCCTTGTTTTCCGGAGGTGCAGGTGCAAGGAAGGCCGTTATCCAGACCTAGGTTTCCTTCAAATTTGATACACTTGCCCTGCAGGTGTAACGGTGAGAACACTGCAAGAAGAAAAACTAGAGGTAAAACGAGCCTACCAAACAGGGTGTGACGCGGTAGTTCTAAGTCTGGGTGACCCCCACTGTGTGGATGCTAAAGGAATAGCAGAGGCCCTAACAGGGGTCATGGAGTGGGCTGATCAATGTGCTTTCTTTTATCATCACAACTCGCTGACCAAAGCGTGTCCGATCAGTATCTGCAAACACTTGAGGTGAGTACTGATGTCCAACCTCTCATAATGTTCTAACCATCTCCGGGGCGTGGAGACAGAGAGAGGGTACCGATTTGAGATGTCCCCACTCGCCCTTAGTTGATAGGGTGGTATTTGTCAAGATTGTATTGGGGGATTGGTGTGACGGTTTGTTGATGGGGTAACTAACTGAATCCTCTTGTTTCCAGGAGGGCCAATAAGATGTTCCAAGGTATATTCATCTCTGCAGAGATCCTTCACTTGGAGGCACTGGGAATCAAGTACTTTGAAACTGATACAACCAAGGTTCTGAGATCTCTAGCTCACGGGATCGATTCATTCGCCAGTTATGAGGGTACGAAAGCTCCAAAGTTCAGCTCACTTTCTCTCTCCTCCTCTGAGTCCCCTCCATCTCTCTCCCCCACTACCTCCCTGAGCCCTTCGAGTTTATCTTCCTTTCTCTTTCCATTCGCCTCATATCTCTCTCTCTCTCTCTCTCTATTCCTGCAGGAGTCATTGCCATGCCGGTTATCAGGAAACTAAAAGAAGAATTCTACGAGGGAAATACTTCAGAATCTTGCAAACTCCAGCTGGCTTTGTGCAGGTAATTGGGGGTAATTTCAGCTTTCCTCCTAACTATTTTTTGTTCACGATTGTAATGAGTCCTAAATTTACTGCGACCTCGTTAACCAAGAAAAATGGTTTTGCTCGATAAATTGGGGTCTAAAAACCAACAATCCCCCTAG
This sequence comes from Pleurobrachia bachei, assembly GCA_000695325.1. Lineage (NCBI taxonomy): Eukaryota > Metazoa > Ctenophora > Tentaculata > Cydippida > Pleurobrachiidae > Pleurobrachia > Pleurobrachia bachei. Next base: position 1,081 of record AVPN01001961.1, on the reverse strand, counting down.
GTTTTGTCGTATATTGCGGAGTCACGGTGACTTCCTTGCCTGCCTGCACTCTGCAATACACATGTTAAAGAAGGAATCCGGTGACCTGCCCATTCCCCTGGGTCCCATCAAGAATGATGCTGCTCTGCTGAAGGAGTTGAAAGAGCTGAAATTAGAGGAGTGGCAGCATGCCCACATGTAGTAACCTTTACACCGGGACCACATGTAGTAACCAATACAGATGCAGTAAGAGATTGTTGAGTACTCAACAAGTGAGAGAGAGTATCTAGGAGGCCAAGATGCTTCTGTTTTTGTTCTCGAAAAGGTGGTTTGGACTTTGGAGAAAAGTGGTGGTTTCAACTCAGTACTCGATCCATCACTTTATGCTGCATTGGGGTGCGTGGTATATCGTGTCCAAGCTGAAATAGGGAATTTTCACTTTTAACCTGTCTGGCGGCACCGATCCCGTTTTGATTCTCAACTTTCTCAGATGGCGCCGCCAGACAGCATTTTGTCGAGAGTTTGAATTTTGTTGAGGGATGATAACACATTTGAATTGGGTGGGTGGAGTGGATTATCGGAGAGTTTTGCCTTTCCACGCACCATATCCAAAATGTTGAAGTAGAGTTAGTAGAGTTGAGTTAATTTATTTTACTGCATGAAAAGGATAATTCCCGGATATTATATCCCTCATTTTTTGAGGCACATTTGTTTGGCCCAAATTGAACGTGCACGAGCTGTATGTATTTGTTTTTATGAGAGAGGCTTAAAAATTGGGTTCCACCAGTAAGGAACCGACCGAATCAGGAACTGACCGAATCAGGAACTGGTCCCTGATTGGCTGATTACCAGTCACGTGACCTAAATAACGAGTTATGATTGGTTGTTTACTTGTTTCGGTCGGTTCCTGGTCGCGAGAAAGGGTCGCCTGACTAGGGTTCCCCCTCTCCGTGCAGGGTGGTAGTTATTTAAATTTGTAGAAACGTTCTGCAATATGCACAGGAAATGATTAGCCTTGTATCATACCTTGCTCGACCCTCTTTCCGCAAATGTAAAGGAGGGTTAGAACATAACAACTAGCACATGATCAAGTGGCTAATAA
>AVPN01001956.1:0-15759 GCA_000695325.1 Pleurobrachia bachei | reverse complement strand
CAGCAGCAGTTCACTAGTATTATGGCGCGTGCTGTGATGATTTTCATACCCTGTAATAGATGTAAGATGCACCTCTGTGCTTCTCAGTCTCTCTTTATAAGCCTCAGGGCACAAATTGGGAGAAGGAGGGCGAACAGAAAATGGGATTAAAGGCACCCGTTGCCTTGCTACACAGTCTGTCCTTTCGCCGGTGCGAGAGCGACAGACGTGGAACATGTCAAGGCACCCGCGACTAGTTTCAACAGTATATAGTATCACACTCTAGCTACACACATGTTGTGACAGTTGGTTGTGGGAAGATGGGCAATGTTTCAAACAACAAACTACCCCTCATGAGATTTCCTTGAGTCAGAGGGGTAGATCAAATTTGTTCCACTATATTTACTACTACTACCACATCTAGCAGCTAGTATGTGAGCTCCAGCAGGGGGTGAAATATGAGATTCGAGACTGTCTGCCGCAGCTGTAGACGATATGGCAATGATCTTTAGGCCGGGTCTACTTCAGACGGTCTCGACCTCACGAGATGCTACGAAGAGTGTGACACACAAGAAGGAGTTCTAGATGTGGTAGGAAGAATGGTCAAGATAGTTGAGAAACATAGTTTTAATATAAAACTATATTTCTCAACTATCTTGACCATTTAAAATTTAAATCATTCAAATGTTGGTTGGTTGGTTGGTTGGTTGGTAATACTAAGCCGACGTTCTACCAAGCTCTTTGAGCGGTGTGACGCGGTGACTCCCAAACTGATCACTTTGTGAAAGAGAACAGAATGGTGCCCCATGGCTTCGTTAGCGTCTGTCGTCTGATAAAACTAAACTAAAATTTAATTGAGTATAGACAATTTAAGGGGCAGCTGTGTCAAGCTTGATGGCTTTATATTTGTCTTCTTCGACTGCCAGTGAGTAAGCCTGTTGTTATGTTTTGTTACGACGAGTGTCAGTCGAGTGGTTACTTCTCAAGCTTGGGTCTGGGGTGGTCAGTTATTGTCGTGCTAGAAACTGATATGGGTCAGATCTAGCCAATTTATGCAATCTCTCAAGCATTTACTGAATGGATTGTGTGGTAACTGAATTGTGACACTTGTGAACTGTGAAATGAAAAACATTGGTTTTTACAAGGTTTTGTGCGTGATGATGGATTTTTTAAGTGAGCGTCGCAGCGCATTGAGCTTTCAGCCATTGGAGCGTTCATTTATCAAGTCTTGGTGAGCGGGCTGTTTTATGGGTTTTATGGGCCAAATATGACTCACCCCGATTTAGTGACCAAACCCTTTCCCCGGGGATGTCACTAAATCAGGGTCCGACTGTAATAATTTTAAGCTAATTATTTCTTCTTTTAACTTTTACTACTCTGATATTATTAAAAATGTTTGTAGTTGATCTAGAAATGAATATTGCGGAAAGTGCTCGATTCAGCGATTTTATTGAAAAATGAAAAGTGAGGCAAGTTTTTTCCTCTCATTTAAAAAACTTGTACGTGTAAAACTTGTACGTGTAGTAGATCTAAACTTGCCTCTTTCTTTCGTAGATCTAAATAGATAGACAGTGAGCTAAGAAGTGAGATAGAAAGTGAGCTAAGAAGTGAGATAAAAAGTAAGATAAAAAGTAAGATAGAAGTAAGATAGAGAGTGAAATAGAGAGTGAAATAGAGAAGCATGTTCAATTCGGGGGAGGAGAAAATTTGTTGACTTCTTCTTGCTTTACTTACAGATGTTGTTGCAACTGCTTTTACTTTTACTAGCTCAAAATTCCTATTTTCTTATAGGAATGAACAATGTCATTCATTCCAGAAGAAAACATTTTTCCGTCCAAAACTCAACCAACTATGCCCGGCCATCGACCAGCTCCCCAATGCGACCGAGAACAGCTAAACCGGACAACCACAAGAGACACAGCTCCATGCTTCCCGAAGCCAGTCAGGTCATGCGATCCCCGGCGAATCATGGAGAGATTCGGTACTGCTAATCAGGCCAAGCGGCAAAGGAACTCGCATCACGGCCGCTAATGGGGTATGTGTACCAATACAGGGAGAGAGGACATTTATCAAAGAGCTACAGATCTCATGACCAATCAGCATCGTCATCCCTCATTAGCAGCCGTGATACGTGATTCTCTACCACTTATACTGATTCGTAATACTGAACACTCAACGATTCGGTCACATGACCTGACTAACTTTAAGAAGCATGGCACTGTGTCTCTTGTGGTTGTCTAATTTTACTGTTCTCGGTCGCACTGGAAAGCCAATCGACAGCCAAACACAATCGGTCAAATCCCGGACCGGAAAAACGTTCCTCCTGGAACGAATGGCAATGTTCATTCCTATCAAAATAATGAATTTTGAGTTAGAGGTCTGAAATTTTGGAAAAGTTATTTATTTATTGAGTAAGCCTGCCAAGTTACAGCCCTCCACCATATCGGCAACTATGGTGGATTAGGGAGGACGTTTTTTGCCGCAGGTAGGAGTGAGAAACAGACGTGCGATCGGTACGATCAAAGCTTTTCTGACTACTGCGTAGGATGCAGTATATAGTTTTGGATAAATTGTGCTAACCCTCACCGATCTTTCTTCTCTCTAGTCTCGACATGTATCTCTTAGTAGGGCTCGTGGTAATATTTCTATTCTACCACGTGAAAGATAACACCGACAAGTGGTTGTACGCCCAGAGATACCGGAACATCCCAGGTCCTCCTGTCGTGTCATTCCTCCAAGGACACGAACCCATTCTCTTCAATTCCTCGAGCAGTTCATCACCTGGGTTGAGGAGTATGGAGAGACCTTTAAGTTCTGCATCAAAACTCGGCCCGTGATATTCACCGTGGACCCAGATGCTCTCAAGCAGATCTTTAGTAACGTTGAAAATTGGACTAAGGTGGATCACCTTAGGTGGATCACCTCCCCAATCGGGCACTGTTCGGCCAGCGGATCACTGGACTGTACAGCATCCTAACTGGCGGTGGGCAGGAATGGGCTACCAAACGGCGGATCATGACCACGTTCTTCCAGAAACAGAACATGTCCAAACTGACGCCACACTTCATACCTCTGATGGACCGGTTACTGGAGACGAAGGTGAAACCGATGGTAAAGGGTGGAAACGTTATTGATCTCCACGAGTTGTCCACCATTATTTTCTCCGCTCTGCCGGGTGTGGTGGGGTTGGATTGTCCGATGGGGGTTGATGAGCCAGAAGAGATTGGGAAACGGGTTAACATCCTCCTCGACATTATCCCAGCGCAACTTGCCAATCCAATGAAGACCTTTGGAGAAATGGCATCGACGAAGAAGAGGAATACCATTCAGATGGTGATAGAGATGCGGATGATGGGCCGGAACATGGTCCACGAAAAGAGGAAGGAGATGGAGGGATGGGAGGGACAGAATCCTAGTGACGATCTGTTAGCATGGCTGATAACAGCTAATGATGCAGCCGGTCTGAGTGACGAGGGATCACATGACCTGACTAACTTTAAGAAGCATGGCACTGTGTCTCTTGTGGTTGTCTAATTTTACTGTTCTCGGTCGCACTGGAAAGCCAATCGACAGCCAAACACAATCGGTCAAATCCCGGACCGGAAAAACGTTCCTCCTGGAACGAATGGCAATGTTCATTCCTATCAAAATAATGAATTTTGAGTTAGAGGTCTGAAATTTTGGAAAAGTTATTTATTTATCTCATAGAGTAAGCCTGCCAAGTTACAGCCCTCCACCATATCGGCAACTATGGTGGATTAGGGAGGACGTTTTTTGCCGCAGGTAGGAGTGAGAAACAGACGTGCGATCGGTACGATCAAAGCTTTTCTGACTACTGCGTAGGATGCAGTATATAGTTTTGGATAAATTGTGCTAACCCTCACCGATCTTTCTTCTCTCTAGTCTCGACATGTATCTCTTAGTAGGGCTCGTGGTAATATTTCTATTCTACCACGTGAAAGATAACACCGACAAGTGGTTGTACGCCCAGAGATACCGGAACATCCCAGGTCCTCCTGTCGTGTCATTCCTCCAAGGACACGAACCCATTCTCTTCAAAGCTAAACAGGAAAACACATTGCTCGAGCAGTTCATCACATGGGTTGAGGAGTATGGAGAGACCTTTAAGTTCTGCATCACCCCTCGGCCCGTGATATTCACCGTGGACCCAGATGCTCTCAAGCAGATCTTTAGTAACGTTGAAAATTGGACTAAGGTGGATCACCTGCCCAATCGGGCACTGTTCGGCCAGCGGATTACTGGATTGTACAGCATCCTAACTGGCGGTGGGCAGGAATGGGCTATCAAACGACGGATCATGACCACGTTCTTCCATAAGCAGAACATGTCCTCACTGACGCCCAATTTCATAACTCTCATGGACAGGTTACTGGAGACAAAGGTGAAACCGATGGTTAAGGGTGGAAGCGTTGTTGATCTCCACGAGTTGTCTACCATTATTTTCTCCGCTCTGCCGGGTGTGGTGGGATTTGATTGTCCGATGGGGGTTAATGAGCCAGAAGAGATTGGGAAACGGGTGAACATCCTCCTTGACATCATTCCAACCCTTGAAAAGGTATATGTCTTGGACTTCTGCTACGGAGAGAGGGAATCGAACCTAAAAAGGAATACCATCCAGATGGTTATTGAGATGCGCATGATGGGCCGGAATATGGTCCACGAAAAGAGGAAAGAGATGGAGGGATGGGAGGGTCAGAATCCTAGTGATGATCTCCTAGCATGGTTGATAACAGCTAATGATGCAGCCGGTCTAAGTGATGAAGAAGTGGTGGATGACATTCTCACGGTCTACCTGGTCATGGACAATATGTCAAAACAGATCGGGTCTATCTTTATCTATCTCATCAACCATCCGGAGATCTACAAGAAGATGGAGACATTAACAGGTCAGCGGTCCCTTGCTAAACTAACCTACACAGAAATGGTCATCTTGGAGTCACTGAGGATGACACCCGTGCTGCTCAAGGGAACTCGATGGATGAAGAATGACGCTATGGTGGGCGGTTATCATATCCCCGGTGATGTACAGTTCCAGTACAGCCAGTACGTCCTCCACAGAAACAAGAAATTCTGGCCAAAACCGCGGGAGTTTGACCCGGAGCGGTTTGCTTATGGTGTCCCAGGTGTCGATGACATGACATTCATCCCCTTTTTGGCGGGACGGGCCCGAACAGACCCATTTGTGCACCGGTACGTCAGCATGAAGTTGATGCTGTCGATGATGGCACGGAATTTCGACCTAACCCCACAACCCACTGGCACAGTGCCATTTGTTAACCAAGCTATGGCCGTAACTCGATTAAAAGGCGGTCCATTTTATTACATCCTCGGCTCCAGACTGCTGGTTTATTTTCCTCGTACTTGTAAGGACATTGAAAATAGACCAGAGCATGATATTACATATTTATACATAGCGATTGGACTTCAATCTGAAGTAATATAATTGTTTCTCTTTGTTTTAGCGATTGGACCATATAATTTGTTTAAAAAAACGTCAATTCCACAGTTTATCGAAGTCTTGATCTTACAAATAAATGCAAAAAGGGTGAAAGCTGAGCCAACTGATAGTGATGCAGGTTGCTTAGGACAGCAGCAGTTCACTAGTATTATGGCGCGTGCTGTGATGATTTTCATACCCTATAGTAGATGTAAGATGCACATCTGTGCTTCTCAGTCTTTCTTTATAAGCCTCAGGGCACAAATTGGGAGAAGGAGGGCGAACAGAAAATGGGATTAAAGGCACCCGCGACTAGTTTCAACAGATATATCATAGTGTGAGATCGATGTGTGTACAACACTGTCAACCAACACCAAGATGGGCAATGTTTCAAACAACAAACTACCCCTCATGAGATTTCCAAGAGTCAGAGGGGTAGATCAAATTTGTTCCACTATATTTACTACTACTACCACATCTAGCAGCTAGTATGTGAGCTCCTGCAGGGGGTGAAATATGAGATTCGAGACTGTCTGCGGTAGCTGTAGACGATACCCGTTACTAGAAATCCGGCCCAGATGAAGTCTGCCAGAGCTGGAGTGCTCATGCTACGAAGAGTGTGACACACAAGAAGGAGTTCTAGATGTGGTAGGAAGAATGGTCAAGATAGTTGAGAAACATAGTTTTAATATAAAACATATAAAGAGTTGATAGAACTGGTAAATTTTAAATTTAGTAAGTTTACAATTTGCTATATTTAAATAATCTTTAAAAGCAGAGCTAGATGTGTTTTCAGTTTCCATTTTCCATAAACTATACAATTTACTGCAGTTTACTCAACAACAGTTTACATACAACATTTTATCGTGGTTTCTGCAGTGGTTTTGGGTGCTAATCTGATTCACATTTCAGTAGGTCACTGAGTTTGGAGCCAAGTTTACCTAGCTCATATACAGATTGTCTCTAACAAGTTAAGATTTGCTTGTTGAGTAAGTTGGTTAGTAACTTAACAAGTTCAAAGTCGAAACTAACAGCCATGGTTGGCCGGCCACGAGATAAAATAAGAAGGGAATCCCAGCTCAGTCCTACCAGCAGAGTTACACAACGAAGGTAGGCGCCCGACACACGGAGTTAGATATTTCTATAGTTAGATGTTTCTAATCCTAATCCTATTATAGTGCCACTGACAAATCATTTGCGTATGACATGCCCATATCATACTGATTCAGTGTAGAGCATTGTCATAATTATAATGCTACTATACTATGAATGATATCATGATATGATATATCATAGGCCATAGCATTATTCGAGTCAGTGGCCTGGCTACTATGGTTGCACTTGCATGGGTATGCAACATGCACGAAAAAACGTATGTATCACCGGGTGCTTGTCAGCGCTACTATCTTTCCATGGTAAAATGATAGGAGCTTGTCAGCGCTTTTTGAAACGCGCAAATATTTTCCGCGCCGCGCGTAAGATTCGTACAAGCGCGCGCTCAATCTTTTTTATCCCAGTTTTTTTCCGGCCTGTGTGGAGTGTTTTATTTTTCGAGGCCTGTTTTTAAAGTCCTGTTTGGAATGCGCTGCAATCCCCTCGTTTGCGCTGCCGCGGCACCCCGCTTGTCAGTTTATCGATCAGACTTTATTAGGACAGGCGCTGTAAATAGGACTCCGACGTACCGGTGGGGTGGGGAGGATTTGGAAATTGTACAAAAATTGATTGAGTCAGGACTTGTAATTCTTAGACAGAGATTACCATATTTATATCATTATCACCACGAAACGAACTATGGCAATGATATGTGGCTAAGTGGAAGGTTATAGTTCAAATTTTTCTCCGTATTGCTGTTCAAACTGAGTTTGAATCTATTTTGAAGTACCTACGTTTTTATGTAGGCCGTCAAATTTATTAGAGTGAGAGGGCCAAAGAGGGCCGTGTATAATATTTAATTTGTTTTTAAGATTTAATTTTAATCTTGTTGTTGCTTTTTTAATTTTAGTGAAACTTAAAGTTGCGTTTCAAGTCTTATGTATTACTAGAAGTTGAACTTTACTCAGTGTGTGTTCAATTCTGCCAAACTTATGGTATTCAGACAAACTTATGGTACACGTAATTTGGTAAAACCTTATACATTAATAAACGCCACACACCGAACTCGAACGACAACACTGACACTACGCGTACGTACTGTAAAAAGTATAAACCAGTGAACTCTCGTATCCCGATCCGGCCTATCGGCCGATGCGAGTAATCGAGTTCCCGTCGCGTGAGAGACCAGGGCACTTAACTTGTCAGCGCAGGATTTTAGTTATTGATTTCGCGCGCAATTTTACCGCAAACCACGGTTTGGGTGGCTATTTGAGCAATACACTGCACAATAGCGACGCGCATTGAATATCATTTATAATTATGTTCAGAGCTCTGATGCAGAGTGCAAGTGAGCGCCTTAAATTTTTGGAATGCGCTGCAATCCCCTCGTTTGCGCTGCCGCGGCACCCCGCAACGAGGGGATTGAAGCGAATGCCGCGCGCGCGTTTGTACTGAGCTCAGAACAGTCGAAGATAACTTTGCGGTCGAGAATTCGGCGGTGCCTATAACTTTGGCCCCTGAAGTCCGTTTGACTTGATCTTTTCACCCGTTTTTAAATCAGACAATTTTCTACCTTGCTGTTTTTAAAAGAAGTTAATTGGACTTCAGGGGGCTGAGCAATAGCTGTTTAAAGAAGGGTTGTTTTCAAAAAGTGACGTCACAGGTTCCTGCAGGGACACCTTGGTTCACATTTTCATTTAAATTTCAAATTTTTTCGATGAAACCGCACTCGATTTTGCGGAGTTTGGTTCATATCTCCTGTTCCTGATAAGATAAAGACTTGAAACCGGTTGCATTTGAAAGCTCTTATCTTTCCCTTTCTAACGATACCAAAACAATTTCTGTACCTTATCTGGAACTGGAGATATGATTGATTATGCATTCCCCCCCAGCGCGGTATTCCCTCCAGGCCCTTTGTAAAAGGGCCTGTAGCATATGCCAAAAGTCCTGTCTTTGAAAAGCCCTGCGTTATCCTGCCTTCGAATAGGGTCAGTAGCATTTCCAAAGGCCTGTTTTTTATTGTTGACAGAGATCCCAGCCTGAGCCTAACCAGGCCAAAAAACAGCCTGGCAGCCCCGACCTCAAAAAGCGATCCCGGTCGAGCCCTGAAGCTGCCATTTACCAAAATTATCCTGAAATAAACTGTTCTAATTACCAAACCACTCAACCGTTTTGGCTTAAGGAAACACAATCAAACCGGGTTTGCTTGTGTTTGCCAAACCCCCAGCCCCCTCAATCGGGTTTTGTGAAATTTTCTCATGAATATTGCTCCACCGGCCACCCCTAATGAGATAGACACTTGTAGGGAAAACACGGCCTCTATCTATCTCCTTTAACTCAAAGTTCATCTGATAGGCAATCTTAAGCACGAACTCGAATCATATTTTATCCTATTTTAGAATATCCCGATGTTTATATTAGTATCAATTGATGGTGAGGATGTGCTAGGCACATTGTGCCGCAGTCCCCTTATATGACGTGTACCGGGTACCCCTGCAATGAGTTGCCAGGTTCTGACTACAGTTCGCACGCTAAACTAAGGTTTGAACAAAACAAGCAATAAGGGGCATGTAATCCATGCCAAGGTGTCCTCCGGTTCAGTTGGCATTCTACGGTCAACACTTATCATTTTGTAGCGGTATTCCCTTTTACCGTTTACGGAGCATCCCAATCCCATTCCAATACTTGTTTTACCCATCACTACCGTTTTACATTTACGAGAATTCTTTGTATCTGATTTGCCTGAACTGAAAGCACGTTCCAAGTTTTCAGATTTTATCAGATTTCTAACAAACCACTTTATCCATAGATGTAGTTAGCTAACGAAAATGGGTAAAGGTAAGTTACATATTCCATGATAACCACTATCAGGTAACAGTAAAAAAACGACCTATCGACACGACATCTTTGCCATACCAGACATCTTTTCATAACTTGTATAATATTCTGGTGATTGACCACGACTTCCCACGCTACAGTCATTGAGAAAAAGAGAGATAGAGAAAGATCGTGAAGAGCTGTAGTAGACTGCGGTGTAGGATTTGTGGGTGTATTTAGACATTTTAGAGTGGCCAATTAGGCACTGACTGTTATAGTACTACAGCAGAGGATGAAGGCACTGCGAACAAGGGATACATTTCTCCCTTTCTTGTTCTACCAAATGATGCAGTTTATATCGCTTCGTATTTAACACTTTACTATCATCATCACCTTTATCGGAAAGTCTACCAGATCAAATATTTTTCTTGTCGAGCTGAGAAAAAAATTTTCCTTTTAATAATTTTTCAGAGTTGTTAGTACAACCACAAAACCATTTTCTAACGCCTAATAATCAGAGATTCATTTTTCATATCATTTCTCAATTTCTAGTTATCTTCGCCACACGCCATAAACCTTTCTTTCGAATATGTTGTGCTTTACGAATATGTGTTTCGCTTCTCCCTCTCTAGAATACCCATCATTCTCTCTATCTTTTGCCTTTTTCTCTCTCCATCTTTCTCCCTCTTTATCTCTCTCGCATCTATGATTACACGTAGTAGTGATTGAGTGGTCGCGGCGTTATACAGCGCAGTGCGTTTCCTGAAATATCACTAAATGTTGCGCTCTAAATGTCTCTATCACCTTTCTCTCTGATCAATCCCTATCATTCTTCCTAATCTCTCAATCATCTCTCAATCATCTCTCTCTCGCTCTCTCTCTCTCTCTTTCTCTATCTCTCTCTCTCTCATTCTCTCTCTCTCTCTCTCTCTCTCTCACTCTTTCTCTCTCTACATCCCAACTATTCTTCCTTATCCATCGTTCTCTTCACTCTCAAAACACGCTCAATCACACTCCATCTTGCCTTGTTTTTTGTTGAGTGAGTGTGTGTATGAGTTATATCGACTATTACAGCTGGAACGAACGACGCAACTGGCCTGTCACAATGAGTGACCTCTCTAAAGGTAACTGATATTTGAAAATTATTTCTTTTGTAAAATTGGGTGAAATAGGTAACATTAGTTCTTTATTTCTTCAGTTGTTGCCTTAAAATATGCTTTGCTTGATCTAATACTTTTGTAGGCCATCCTATTGAAGCGAAGGAAGTATATATTTTGGGGTTGAACCACCGTATGAGATCAGTTACAATGGATGGTTAAATATATTGCTTGATGAGAAAAATCTATTCTCCTCCACTTATCCTATTTTATTCATTCCATCCTCTTTTTATGTATGCCTATGACCTCTTCTTCGGAATATTTCTCATACTATTCTACTGTTCTGAGAATTAGGATATACAGTCGGACCCCCATTTAGTGACATCCTCGGGGGAAAGGATTTTGGGTGGGCACTAAATCGGGGTCAAATACCGTTAATTTCCTATATCGGGGAAAATTTATCGGGGTCAAATACCGTTAATTTCCTATATCGGGGGAAATTTATCCTGTCTCCAAATAACGTTAATTTCCTATATCGGGGGAAATTTATCCTGTCACTAAATAGGGGTGCCACTAAATCGGGGGTCACTAAATAGGGGTCCGACTGTACATATATATTGAGAGTACAAAACCTAAACCACTATTAGTAGAGAGCTCTTTATAATAGTGGTCGGTTTGGGCTCATTAGCAGCAGGGTATTTGGAGGGGCCATGCTACCTTTGTTAGGAACCTCTTTCTGTGTATCACTAGAGGCCTTACTTTCTGTGTATCACTGCGGGAGGCCTTCATTTGTGCAATTTCTAGCGACCCTTATTGAGTGTGCAGTAGAAGGCCTACCCTCCTAGTGACCCTTTAAAGTGTATATCATTTTAGTTGTTCGATATTTTTTTGAACAATTCAACCACTAGCTGGTTTAATACACCTTGATTCCTGGGTACTACCCGCATAATTCTTGTGTTGGGCATTATAGAGTCGGCGTGACTGCAGCACAACATCTCCAACACATCTCCAGTACTCAGTAGCACATCAGATCTGGACACTACTTTGAGTAGGGGCCCTAGTGGAAAGGGGGAGGGGGGCTTGTTTACAGCCCAATGAATTGTTGCTTTGTTATGTTGAATAGACACATACTTCTTTGTCCCGTTCTATTTTTAAACCCCAGTGTTCCCCAGTGTTCCACTTGATAATTGTTACAATGTTTGTGAAGTCATTGTAGACACTTTCTATTCAGTAGGTAGTAGTGGTGTACTCTTTCAGCTCAAAACATTGCTCTCTCTGCCTCACATCTTGGAGACAAAGCATACCTATTGTCTCCCCCTACACTGTCTTTTTACCTCTCTCTTTCTCTCTCTCTCTCTCCCTCTCGCCATTTCTCATATAATCACATGTACGTACGAAAAAACAACAGAGCTGTATAGTTGGAAAGGAGCACGTTTCTAAAGTTAGAAATACAGTACTACAGCTCTCTCCCTAATATCAAAAGTGGATGGGATTGGGTGAGGGGGAGATAAACTGTGAAAGGGATATTAGGAGGATTGGATAGAATGACGGAGTTGGAGAGGGGCGAGGTAGATGGAGAGAGTTGGAGATAGAGAGATTTAACTATGATAAGAGCTATGATTGTACGCAGATTGGTCTGCGGGAAATACCTTAATTTTCTCTCCCTCCTTATATCCACCAATCACACCCTTACTGCAGCACCATATCCTAATGTGAAGATTCACGTATTTCCTTTGCAGTATCTCTCTCTCTCTCTCCCTCTCCCTCTCTATCGATCTTAGATAGCTCTCTATTTCATTCTCTCTCCTGGATCTTTTCCTTGTATCTCCTGCCCTCTCCGCCCTTATAATGCCACTGTCTTCGGTTTCCTGGTCCAATGCAGTGGAGATGTGTGAGGAACCATCACTGGATCTCTCTTTCTCTCTTTCTCTCTCTCTCTCTCTCTCTCTCTCTCTCTCTCTCTCTCTCTCTCTCCCTCTCTCTCACACACTCGGTACTGCACTTGCCCTTTTGTCAGACAGAAGCAGTCAATATATTGAGCTAGAGTATTTCCCCCTACATTCACTCTCTGATCCTTACTTTCTTGTGCTCTCTTTAGTAAAAGTAACAACCTCACTCCGCCTTCTCGCCAATGGTCGAGTCTGTGAGAAGGCTGACCAAAATTATCCTGAAATAAACTGTTCTAATTACCAAACCACTCAACCGTTTTGGCTTAAGGAAACACAATCAAACCGGGTTTGCCTGTGTTTGCCAAACCCCCAGCCCCTCAATCGGGTTTTGTGAAATTTTCTCATGAATATTGCTCCACCGGCCACCCCTAATGAGATAGACACTTGTAGGGAAAACACGGCCTCTATCTATCTCCTTTAATTCAAAGTTCATCTGATAGGCAATCTTAAGCACGAACTCGAATCCTATTTTAGCCTATTTTAGAATATCCCGATGTTTATATTAGTATCAATTGATGGTGAGGATGTGCTAGGCACATTGTGCCGCAGTCCCCTTATATGACGTGTACCGGGTACCCCTGCAATGAGTTGCCAGGTTCTAGCTACAGTTTGCGCGCTAAACTAAGGTTTGAACAAAACAAGTAATAAGGGGCATGTAATCCATGCCAAGGTGTCCTCCGGTTCAGTTGGCATTCTACGGTCAACACTTATCATTTTGTAGCGGTCTTCCCTTTTACCGTTTACGGAGCATCCCAATCCCATTCCAATACTTGTTTTACCCATCACTACCGTTTTACATTTACGAGAATTCTTTGTATCTGATTTGCCTGAACTGAAAGCACGTTCCAAGTTTTCAGATTTTATCAGATTTCTAACAAACCACTTTATCCATAGATGTAGTTAGCTAACGAAACCTTATAATGGGTAAAGGTAAGTTACATATTCCATGATAACCACTATCAGGTAACAGTAAAAAAAACGACCTATCGACAAGACATCTTTGCCATACACGACATCTTTTCATAACTTGTATAATATTCTGATGATTGACTAGCTGAAGGGTGCGATGTCAGTAACTCTTTTTCTCTCTATCTCTTTCTAGGCGAAGAGCTGTAGTAGACTGCGGTGTAGGATTTGTGGGTGTATTTAGAGTGGCCAATTAGGCACTGACTGTAGTACTACAGCAGAGGATGAAGGCACTGCGAACAAGGGATACATTTCTGAGTTTTTGTTTTCCAAGCATAAATATTCTTATGAAGCTTGGTAACATAGACACCTTGCCCCACCCCCTGCACCAGGTGTCTATGTCAGCTAAGAAGAAGACGTGTGCTTTCTGCAGTAAAACATTTTTCTTGTCGAGCTGAGAAAAATCTTTCCATAATATGATAATTCTTCAGAGTTGTCAGTACAACCACAAAACCATTTTCTAATGCCTTATAATTTGGAGATTCATTTTATGTATCATTTCTTTGAAGATTCAATTTCTAGCTACACATCTTCGCCACACGCCATAAACCTTTCTTTCGAATATGTTGTGCTTTTCGAATATGTCTTTCGCTTCTCCGTCTCTATACTCATCATTTTCTCTATCTATCTCCCCTATCTATCTCTCC
Organism: Pleurobrachia bachei; assembly: GCA_000695325.1. NCBI lineage: Eukaryota > Metazoa > Ctenophora > Tentaculata > Cydippida > Pleurobrachiidae > Pleurobrachia > Pleurobrachia bachei. The sequence continues at coordinate 1,754 of AVPN01001956.1, read as the reverse complement.
ATCTATCTCTTTCTCTTTCTCGCATCTATGATTACACGTAGTAGTGATTGAGTGGTCGCGGCGTTATACAGCGCAGTGCGTTTCCTGAAATATCACTAAATGTTGCGCTCTAAATGTCTCTATCACCTTTCTCTCTGATCAATCCCTATCATTCTTCCTAATCTCTCAATCATCTCTCAATCATCTCTCTCTCGCTCTCTCTCTCTCTCTTTCTCTATCTCTCTCTCTCTCATTCTCTCTCTCTCTCTCTCTCTCTCTCACTCTTTCTCTCTCTACATCCCAACTATTCTTCCTTATCCATCGTTCTCTTCACAGAGTTTTGTGCGAGTTAGTGTGAGGTAGAACGGAACAAAAAACAACTCAGAGAGTGAGTGTGTGTATGAGTTATATCGACTATTACAGCTGGAACGAAAGACGCAATTGGCCTGTCACAATGAGTGACCTCTCTAAAGGTAACTGATATTTGAAAATTACTTTGTTAAACTAAAGCTATAAAGGGTAACATTTTTGAATACGATCAATAGTTCTTTAGTTCTTCAGTATATATTTTACTAAACTGGGTGATATATGCCTCAAAATATGATTTGCTTGATCTCTTACTTTTGTAGGCCATTTTAACTGAAGCGATGGAATGATATATTTTGGGGTTGAACCACGGTATGACATCAGTTACAATAGATGGTTAAATATATTGCTTGATGAGAAAAATCTATCCTCCTCCACTTTTCATATATTTTATTCGTTCCATCCTCTTTTTATGTAGCGTCCTCCATGACCTCTCTTCTTTGGAATATTTCTCATACTATTCTACTGTTCTGAGAATTGGGATCTTATATTGAGAGCACATAACCTAAACCACTATTAGGTAGTAGAGAGCTCTTTAGAGTGGTCGGTTATTTGGGCTCATTAGCAGGGTATTTGGAGGGGCCATGCTACCTCTTTCTGTGTACCCCTATAATAAGGGGCCAATTCCTTTCTGTGTATCACTAGGGGCCTTCCTTTCTGTGTATCACTGGGGGGCCTTCCTTTCTGTGTATCACTGCAGGGGGCCTTCCTTTCTGTGTATCACTGCAGGGGGCCTTCATTTGTGTAATTTCTAGCGACCCTTATTGAGTGTGCAGTAGAAGGCCTATAACCCTTCTAGTGACCCTTTCAAGTGTATATTACTTTAGTCGTTCGATATTTTTTTGAACAGTTCAGCCACTAGCTGGTTTAATACACCTTGATTCCTGAAGTCGAATATTAGTGTGTTCTTCGTGGTCGTGCATAATTCTTGTGTTGGGCATTATGGAGTCGGCGTGACTGCAGCACAACATCTCCAACACATCTCCAGTACTCAGTAGCACATCAGATCTGGACACCACTTTGAGTAGGGGCCGTAGTGGAAAGGGGCCGGAGGGGGGCTTGTTTACAGCCCAATGAATTGTTGCTTTGTTATGTTGAAAAGACACATACTTCTTTGTCCCGTTCTATTTTTAAACCCAGTGTTCCCCAGTGTACCACTTGATAATTGTTACAATGTTCGTGAAGTCATTGTAGACACTTTCTATTCAGTAGGCAGTAGTGGTGTACTCTTTTAGCTCAAAACATTGCTCTCTCTGCCTCACATCTTGGAGACAAAGCATACCTATTGTCTCCCCCTACACTGTCTTTTTACCTCTCTCTTTCTCTCTCTCTCTCTCTCTCTCTCTCTCACAATCTATATCTCTCTCTCTCTCTCCCTCTCGCCATTTCTCATATAATCACATGTACGT